>JAUZNK010031722.1:0-18704 GCA_035046665.1 Euphysa ruthae
TATATATATATTGTGTAATCAAAATAAATGAACCTTAAAAAAAGTTTTTAAGACTGAGGGTTACAGGCTCTGTACCAGAAGCCTAAAAAAATAAGTTTTCTACATTAATTGCAGAAAATTAATTGCAGACATGGGTGAATTTTTAAAACAACATTGGCTTATATGTCTGTTATATATATATATTATACATACAGTATATTTAGATGCAATATCAAATATTCAAAACACAGATTTTCAACCATATTTTTATTATAATTTATTTTTTTTTTTTTTTTATTAGAAAACCCGTTTTTGATCCCAGCCTTCAGTTTCTTAGCAAATACTAAATTTGAGGCTGAAATTTTCTCGTGAACTTCTTAATTTTCTTTACTTCCCTGCAAAGTTATTGTCGTATATTGATAAGCAGGATGTGAATTTCTGTGACGACACAAAAGTAGACTTAATCAAATTAGAATAGTTTTCCAAGAAAAAGTAAAAACATGGCTGTTATAAAAAGTTGAAATGGACAAAATCTTTGAAAAGGATGTATGGATTATGAATAGATAGAGTAACTTTTGTATATTACTTTAGTATATTAAAACCTTTATAATTTCTAAAAAGAATTTATGGAATATAAATAGATAATGCTTGACACCTAGTGATCCCTTCAAGTCTAAGATCAACCAAAATATTTTTAGTCTGTGTATGAACTGCTTCTTTTAGCTTCCTGCCTAGTAGCGGCTTGTACCCTTGCTAAAAACGGATGATCTAAAAAAATATATATTTCCATAATACTGTTTCAATGAATTGATAAAACTAAAAACTTATGACTTAAGACTCATGTATGACTTTCTCAAGAAACGCAAAGAATTCATCGAGAGAGAGAATGTGACTCATTCTTTAACGGTATAGATCCCTAAATTTTACATTAGCGTCAATTCATCACGGTTCTTCTCACATACTGCTCTATAGTAAAACTCTCTGTTTTCTGGTTACTCTCCTACGGATTATGATCTTCAATCCTCTAACGTCAACCAATATCTTTTTTTCAGTCTGTAAGATCTACTTTATCTTTATCTCTTCTTTTCGCTTCCATAAAATAATAGCTTAATTTCATGGAAAATTGAAATAAATGGCACATTCCCACTTAGATTTTAAGACATTATAACCAACACAGAAAATAAATTAGTTGATTAGGTTTATGTTGCCTGCATATACAACTACAGACATTTTACTATTGACTAAAGTGCTTTAACAGCTTTTTTAGTTTGTTAATGAGTTAAGATATACTAGATATACTAGATATACTAGATGTTTTAGTTTACTTGATCTTCTGGATTAATTAACTAAGATTGATCGGTTGAAATTAAATTTCTTGCTTAATTGTAATACCCTTGGCCTAACCTCCTTGGAAACTATCCGAAAGATTAAAGTTGAAGATCCCCCTGTAAATTTTAAGTAGATATAATGTCATAATTTTAAGCAAACTACATCTAACAGAAGAATTAAAAAACAACATTTTGCAGTATGAATAGTTAAGCCAAGAAAATGTTTGTTTCTCATTCTTCATCAAAATCAGATATTTCTGCAAAAAAAAATTATATATAAAATGAAAATGAAAATAGACCCATTTAAGGACTAATTTAATTTGAAACATTGACACATTGACACATACCAAGCTTTTTAGAATGGCACAGATATTTACTGAAGAAACTTATAGTTTTGTCATGCAATGATGGAAAGCGTAGATTTCAAAACTATTGTCTGAGGTCAAGTAATTCTAAGTTTGACAATGAAATATCAGGAATAAACATTTCATAAAATTCAATTTTATATATTCTGATAAAATTAAAATCAGAATTTTTTCATTGCAGGCTAATGTTTACGCATTGCAGACTAATGTTTAAGCATTTAGAATTTTTTTGAATTTGTTTAGAATTTTCTTAATCTGCGAGTTTTTTCTACACGCTTGCACCATACTATAAAGCTGCATCTTTCATAGATGTTGTGAGTTCACTAAATAATGTTTATCATACTTTTTTCATTTGTTTTTATTATTTCAGTACATAATTATTAAACCAATCAAAAGGGTATAAATGATATATAAATTGAATTATCAACAAAAGGGTATTATGGACCTAAAATTCCCAAATTAGGACATTTGGACCCAGGCCCCTAAAATTTGGGTACTTCTAAAATATTTCATTCATTTTGATACAGCTCTCAATTTTTCATGCAGATGCTCTCCAAAACGACTGACGGTATAGAGATGTTTGTGCTGAGATCGAATACCAAAGCTGAGAGCTGGATTTCACCTCTTAGGGTGAAGACGTCGCTAAGGGGCACACCTTCTATGTTCGCTCGACGCATCATGCTCGTCGAGAACCCATACTCTTGCACAAAGTCAATAGCATTATCAACCCTTCCCGTGGAACAAACTTCGCATGCTAGATAGGCTATTCGCATATCCAAATGGTGATGTTCGCCTGTTCCTGCTGTCGGATTTTGGCCTTTACATACTTTAGACTCAACCTGAGCCGCCTTCCAAACGCCTCTGAATTTCATGGAGAGCGGCCTTATATCTTCGCTATCAAACAACTTCATGAAACAATAGGCTTTAGCACCACCCATAGAGTTGGTGGTTTTGTGGTATTAGAGTTCTAGGTAATAAGCTGGTGCTTTCTCAGGATCATTCCCTGGATCTCCTCCATTTTCTTCTTTAAATGCTTCGTCAATCGCTATGGATGCAGATCGTGACCTCCACAGCAAACCATTGCTCCCCACAAGAGCCTGACCACACAGCCAGAGTCATGAGGTCAAGGGAATGGCTAACTGCGAATGCAATCATTATCGCCCTCGTTCTCTGTGAAATGGTTTTTTGTGCTGCAGTAATCCGAATTCCTTTATTGGGGCATGAGGAATAGAGATAGAGGTTGAGCAAAGCCAGTTTGGCAATGCTATCCAGTGGGTGAACATGCTCAATTTTGGGCAGATTGATTGGAATTTCTGCCCAGGTATGGTTGTATTGACTTCAGACTCAGCAATTAGTTGATTAGAATAGTATTCTTCCAATGTTTGATTCTCTCTCATGGTAGGAATATATAGCCCGATATACCGTAATCAGTCAAGTATTTAAATGAATGTTTGGGCCAATTCACGCAACACATAGAAAAAATCTCTACGCGCACGTTTCCCAGTATCTAACAATTTTTGAGCAACGCGATGAGAACCGCACGGCTTCAAAGCAGAGCCGCGGTCCCTACATCACATAGCCTACAGGGAACTGTTGGGATTCCACCAAGACTTAGCTGCTGGCGATGTGTGCCACAATGTATGTTGACATATTTTTTGTGACATTGTTTTAAAGTATTCACTTCCAATCACGGGCATCTATTTTCTAACTTCATAGTTTATAATAACCTGGCCTGTCGCACCTCTAAATGAAAGGCAACCAAGGTCTCGGTGCAACGGAAAGCGGGGGGTGTAAATTTAAAATTGCTAATTTTATATCTTGGTGAAGCTTATCCCTCAGGTAGATTTACTTTCGAACAATTGTTTATGTACATGAAACTTTCCTCGCTTCCGTTAGTATTTGCTATTTATTTATGTACGCGAGACAAGCGCCTAGAGGTCATTAAGGCTGGAAAAGCTGTGCAACGTTCAAAGATATTCTTGACGTTTCTAGAAAGTTAGTAAAAACAAACTGCGGTAAAGCTACAATTGTTTTTGATGGATATGGGAAGAATCATCTACTAAGAATCACGAACATCTTAGAATTTCAATAAATCCAATCAGTTGTTGTGATGCACTGTTCTACGTTCTACTGATGATGCCACACAATAATAGTTAAATCAGCGATGAACCACTGCAAAAATGGAGATTCGGTAATAATCTTCGCTAATGATATTAATGTAATCGTCATGTTGATTGTATTTCTGCAAGGAGAGGATGGTTCAAGTTGTCATCTGTTCATGTTATGCTAAAAAGAGGAGAAGACAAATCAAACAATTGTATATAGAAACTGCAATGGATATTGTACCATATTTTCTTTTGAAGATTTTGAAGTTAAAGCTTCATCACTCCGCCTTCTACAGAAATCGAAAAAAAAAACACAAAAATTGTTTGACCGTTTATGGACCAATCAAGTTCGCAAAATGAAATTGGAAACACAACTGATTGTTATGTTATATAACGAAAAACACTCATAGAGTTGAGATGCAACACCTATATGAGAATGGTTACATCTGCTTCGAGGATAGTACTATCGAAACTATCGCCTATAGAAAGGTTGTTAGCACAGTTTACAAGTCTACTTACAGGCTTGGCAATAGAAATCAATTATGGATAGTAGCTTGAATCCATTAGCATGAGTTTGGAAAATCGTAAATGGTAACACCGCACTAGTTATGACCGACCAGGTAAGTGTTTGACAATACAGTGCAGTATGATATAGCGCTTTATATACTTAGCTTATATCCAAAACGTAATTTTGTAACTGTTTAATGTGTCTTCACTGAAAGCGAAAAAATTCAGGTCACTAGAATTATTACTGAAGTTGATTGAAGTTAGATTGTGTATCCCATAATAACTAATGATGTATATGTATGGAATGATATCCTTTCTAAGACTTTGCACCTGAGGAAATTTTGCACGTGATACGATGTAACTGCTAGTTGCCATCAAGAAGCCATGTGGATCAAAGCTAAATTCATGTTGATGATATGGTTTGAATTGCGTCTCGGTATGTGGTGATTGCAGAGGCATCGACTGTGAAAATAGTACAGTAGTTTACCAAAGTAATGACGAAAATTCTAATGACGATTATGTTAACTATGGAAACATTTTTGATATAATTCCAAGTTTTTGAAATCTAGTTAATAATAAATAAAAATAATAATAAAGTTCGGTAGATAACTAAATTTGATTCTTAATATTAACTCAGCATCGTACCAACAAATCTTAGGAAGGATTAGTTACATAACTATCGTTGATAACATGAAACATACTCAAAAAGTCCTAATTTAAACCAAACTAACTAAAAACCTTCCGTTTTTAAAAATTTTGACCCCTTGTAAACAAAACAAAATAATTCACTAAAATTCTTTTTTTTTTTTATATTGTTTAATTCAAATCTATCCTTAACACAAAAATACTAAATTAAAATCGAGGTGATAACTGAGAAAGTTATATTTTAAATTTTAATATATGCACTGTGCCAAAATTCTTTAGAAAACATTTTCAGATTTTTAAATGGTTTTTAAATGTTCTTTAAATGGATAGTTGCAACCAGTAATGGCAGTCTGTTGAGTTTCAGAGTTGATTCCAGTCTTTTTGATACAGTTGATAACAGTTTCCCTCGTCACAGACTGTCAAGAATCAGCAAGTATCTTCACTGCAGGCAAAAACGATTTTGTAGGATGAGGCTTTTTTTTCTCTAAAGATCTGCATAGCAAACGCACCACTTCAGCGAAATGTTGTGCCTGATAAAGACCGAACTCACAAGTTGAATTGCAGAAATAAATTGTGTTTTCTTTTACCTTCCAAATTACGCGGTAAAAATTATCATCCACCAATTATATGCTCTCGAAAGAAAGTTACCCGTGGAATATCAACGAAGGAGGGAGAGGCGAGAGGAATCCCCATTCTTGATTTAGTCCAAGAGTTTCACACCACAAAATTTCTTTACATATATACGAACGTTTCTGTTGGTCTGGTTCTAGGGTATTTGGCCCCTGAGACACGGTAAAATGAGGCAAAGAAATAAATTCACACAAACATTCACACAAAGAAAATCTATCAAGTGCAACACAAACTTGAAAAACTGAAACCTCTCTATCTGGTTGGAAACTTGCAAAGGAAATGCACCGAGAAGCTTTTAATTCGTTAACAGTGTATATCCATAAGCAGATTATCGATAAAAAGCAATAAGTTTATTTCTTAACGGAAATAAAAAAAAAGCTATAAAAAATTACTTCCTGAGATTGGCGGAAACGTAGTCTTACAATAAATTATTAGCAAGTTACAAGAAAAAATTGAAAAGAGATTCGGAGAGCTAATTGAAATTGTTAAAGGAAAACAATCAGTGGAAGCATCATTCAATCAAGTGAAATATCATCTGAAGAAGCTATTTGCCTCGTTGACAAAAACAAAAATGTAAGATCTAGAGTTCGAGACGCTGCACTATTGTTGAGAAAAACAACTAACAATTATTTATATCAGATCTTATTGCTGGCCCAGCTCCTCAACGTTCTTACTCGGCAGGCATGAATTACCGCATCGATTCAATTTCAAATACAAAAATTTGCAAATTCGCAAGCCAATCAAAACTTTAACTGGAAGCAGAAAGGTAATAGAGATGCTGAATCGATTAGGAAATTGTGCTGCCTACAATTGCGTTAAGGAATTGGAAATTGAGCTAATCTATACTGCCAACGAGAGAACGGGATTGACCCTGAACGGAATGAGACTGAATCCAAATGCTTGTATAGGATTGGTATCTAATAACTTCGACCATTTTGTTGAAACCTTAAACGGGAAAGACACCCTACACGATACTGTTGGTATAGCATATCAGACAGTTAATAATGTAAGTAGTAGCATAAACAGTCCGTTTCCGAAAAATCATCCGGTGATTTTAATATAAACACAAATCAGTCAATCAAAAAGAACAAAAAGAAAAGTGCGTATGAAGCTAAAAAGTTAGATATTGAACCATATCGCAAAAAAAAACATGACTCATAAATTAAAATTTTCTACCTCTCAATGATTATCGACATTCAGCTGTGCCTTGTTCACTATGGTCAGCTAAAATAAAAGATTTTCTCTTGTTAGCCGACTTAATGTTTACAGCACCAGGAGTAGTTTCAATGTGGGTTGGGTGGAACTCGCAACTAAGACCGAAAGAAGAAGAGCTACAAAAAGTATGGTTTCTTCCTTAGATAAATGAGTCACTTCTATTGTTGTACGAACAGAGGCCATGAAGCGTGCCCAGCAAGTAGCAAAGACATGTAACAAGAAATATCAAGCAGTTACAAATGACTCTGGTGGACCATATATAATAGATGAAGCATGTGTAATCCAGAAGGGTTCTCTAAAATCTTTTTTGTCTGGAAATGGGCACAATCGATATAAACGAGTTCATCAGTTACTAGCTGCTGCAATGGATATTATTCATATAAGATGATACATGGAACAGCGAAAAATGAACCTTAGATGCCATACTAAACACTGAGCTAAAAGATATTAAAATGAGAAATAACCTAACTGATCATCAATCAACAATAGAACTTTCGGACATTTATGCCATCATAACATACACAATGTACGTTAAAAAAAAAAACAGAGAATGGTGAGCATGGTAACATTACGCAGTTTTGGATTGGGTACACACGAATGATTCACTTATACAATGAATTCACGAGAAGCATCTGAAAGGGAGACTTGGAACTATACAAATATTGTCTCCAGAAAAAAGGAAACTACTTCTTTACATCTAAACATACGAATTACTCACGTTAGTTAGTCAAGTTCTGCGATAAGGTACTCAAGTTAAGTGAAACCCATCCAGAAGTTTATCACGATTTAAAAAAAAATAAACTTTGCTGTAAAAAGAGTTTAGCGTTGACCAACTCCATCTCAGCTAGACAAAGGTGGGCTCAGAATCAGTTCTTGCGCATAAAAGTTAGTTTTTGTGTTTTTGAGAAATATGATATGACGAAAATGGAAGATGTTTCTCAAGACTTGAAACATAATCGTATTAAAATTAATTTGTACTATTTACAGAAAATTATTACCTGTATAGAATTTAACTTGGACCTTTTTAGTTCTGGAATCGATCGAGATAATATTTACAACATTGGATCAGGAAAGGCAGCTGAACCAGAAGCCACAAAATTTTACTTAGTGCGATGCAGACAGGTAAAGCTGCTCGTGAACAGTTCAGCGAAGAATATGTTAAACATTTGGCTCGATTTGAAGAATGAATTACTCGGCAAAGTTAAGGGCTTTTGAAGGCGAAGGAAATATTGTTCAATTAAAGGATCTGATAAAAAGTTTTGGTGGAGTTAGCATCTGTAGAGATTGTCCACGATCTATTTGTTGGAGTTATTAGAACACAAATCAATATGGCGAAAGCATTGTCATATCCTCTGACACCAA
This sequence comes from Euphysa ruthae, assembly GCA_035046665.1. Classification (NCBI taxonomy): domain Eukaryota; kingdom Metazoa; phylum Cnidaria; class Hydrozoa; order Anthoathecata; family Corymorphidae; genus Euphysa; species Euphysa ruthae. The sequence goes on from JAUZNK010031722.1 coordinate 8,137, forward strand.
TTTTATTATCTTTATGTCATTTTGATGGTCTAATAAAAAAAAAACACCAAAATCGATACTTTTATATGAGTTATAGTTCCGAATTATGACTAAGGCACACAAAACAATTGATGTTACGATCATTAATGCAATGGTTTACCTGTCTTGCAAAAACAAGACCCATCCACCTGTGGAGCGTTATCCATATATTTTTTATACTGAATATGTTCTCAAAAAGGTAATGAAGTACAACTTGTATCCGATAAGTTCGTCAAACCTTTAGTTAAGGATTGCGAAAGAGACGGACGGTGCAAGAACCTGGATAGAAGTACCAATTATCAGATAACCGCACGGGTCAAAGAATGCCTAATATCTGGTTAAAAGCAGTAAAGAATGAGAAGTTTAAAAACCACTAAATGAATTTTTGTTTTTTTTATGGGGGAGTAATGATAACGCGGAGATACTCCGTATAACCTTATACGTGACAGGAGAAGATCCATGTGTTCAGTTGATATATGCGTATAATTGGGAGAAACTATAAAAATGCTTCAACCGAACATGTAATCGAAACACGGAAAAGTCTACTCAAAATGATCTACCATTTACAGTATGTAAATTAGAATGCAAATGTAGCAACAAGTACCGTTGATATTGACATTTTAATCTTACCACATGGGTATTTTAGTCGCTTACAAAAAAGAATTAATATTTGGATTGAAGCAGGTTTGTTTACGAAAAACTCCCTACGCTATATTAGCGTCAATCAAATATACAAAGAACTAGATCACTCACTATCCAAATTAATGGAGATGTTGCACCTAGGTCGATCGCGATGTGATGAAGGGATAAACGGAACATGCTTTTTTATTCGTTTATAATATGGTTCTTTAGCAAATTTTGTTATGTATTATTATGTTGTTATACATATGTGTAATAGGTTAGTTTTGAAATTCATTGCTCACAGAAATAGATGTTTTCACTCAAAAACTTTAAATACCAAAGACCTGGATTGGATGAATGGTATCATGACACTTAATCACTGGGGTCTGAGGTCTGACTCAGGCTTTACCCCTAGATATAATTCTTGGATGTATTTATAGACACCCTTGTATGACATTTTTGAGTTTAATGAATACTATCTTCTTCCTCTTCTACAAAAGCTTTTTTTTGAAAACAAGTCTGTTTTTTTAATTTGAGACTTTAACATGAATTTACTTAACTGTGATCATGATGATGATATCTGAGAATATTTTAACTCTATAACATTTAACAACTTTCTACCCTATATCACTCTCTCAACACGTATAACAAGCAGGTCTAACATTCTAATCGAGTCTATTTTCTTTAAATTTACTAGCCTTAACATAATATCTAGAAATCTTACTTCTTCTCTATCTGATCATCTTCCCAGTTTTTACTATTTTTTCGGATGAATCAAACATTCATCCCAAAAAAGAATGATATATTTTATAGGAATGTTAGTAACCTTGATCGAATTATTTTTCTAGAGGGTTTCTTAGCTATAGACTGGGAAAATTTTGTTTACACTGATAGTGGTGATACCAATCTTTTTTTAATAGCTTTTTTGAAAAGTTTTATTCTCAACTTGATGAATTTATTCCCTACAAAAAAATCAGTAACATGAAATTCAACCGTCAATTCAAACCGTGGATCACCAAGGGAATTCGTGCTTCAATCAGGATTGCAAAGCAAGTTTTTTCGTTGTACTAACCTTGTCATTAAAGATAATTTGGCTCTCATCACAGGTTGTACAGAAATATATTACTAACTTGATCAATCCAACAAAGCAAGACGAACAATTTAAGCAATTTTTTCATCCACAATCATAACAATCTAAGAGAAACTGGGAAGGGAACTAAAAATCTAATTAATGCCCGCGACAATAATTGATATTTATAAACTTGTATCTCTACGCCCAACAACTCTACCGAGCCTGAAGGTGTTTCAGATAAATTTAAAAAATTTTTTACATAAGTGGCTGGCAACATTCAAGAAACTATTTATTCCTCTCATACCAACTACAAAAATATCTTAAAACCCCTAATCCCTACTCAATATTTCTTTACCCTACTACCAACTATGAAGTTTCCATTCTCATATACAAACTTAATCCAAATCGTTCTGGTCCCAGCAGCATTCTAACTACTGTATTACTCCTGCTTGATGAATATATATATCTCCAATTCATTCTAATCTATTCAATCTATCTATCTCTACTGGCACTTTCCCTGAACCCTTTAAAATCGATCAGACTATTCCAATTTTCAAAAAAGGTTCTGGACTAAAATGTAACAGCTATAGACCCATCTAAATACTTGCCAACATTAGCAAGCTACTTGAAAAACTAATGTATTCACGTCTATACAACTCTCCGACTGTTCATAACTGCCCTAGTGATCTACAGTTTGGATTTCGGTAAAAAGAAAAGAGGAACAAGGGGGGAAATTGCCTCCTTTACCGACAAATACAAATGATCAAGAAACACCACTTAATATGTACAAACCAAAATTAATTCGTGGAGAAATTAAACTAATAAAAACATGTTTTATATACAATACGAAAAAGAAACGATTCAAAATCGTACAATAAAGGCGGACTTGCACTATGCTGTGAAGATTCTGCCGATCTAAAACTGTGAAAAGCTGTCTAAAAATTTAGCTAATATTGACGACAAAGATTATGACGCTGCACAATTCTTGAAATACTTTTAAGTGGAGCTGTATCTGATACTTTTTCCGTTGATTTATTTTTTCATAAGCAATGTTAGAATTCGTTTACTCATCATTATCACCGTACAACCCATGATAAAAGAAATTGAAAATCATATAATAGACCGATTTTTTTAAAAACTAAAAATTGTTTTTACTTTATGAGCTCATAAAGATATTGAAGATATTAGCGAGGAGTGTGAGACATACATATCAGCTAAAGATGTATGACAGCGAGATGTCAAACATTCTAGTGAAATAAGTCCACTCACCTATTAAGTAACAGCACTAGAAGGTCACGGTTTACGTGAACATGATATCGTAAAGTCATTTGCGAACGTAGTTCGACGAAAAATACCAGAAAAGAGTTTATATTTACAATGGTCACCTACACCTGCAGAATTTCTAAAATCTATAGATGAAAATACACCGTTGCAATATATATACAACGCGATGGCATGGTCTCTGAATAACAAACTGGTGAAAAATGAGCATGGATTTTTAGAAATTTCAAGTTTACAACAGGCAGAGAAAATCTCGACAATAGCTGACTGTTGGAAAAGAATCTTACTTAGGAAAGATCTCCTTAGATCAACTGAAAGATCAACTGCTGCAGCCTAAGCGTCGTCGTTAATTCATAGATTCGGCTTAGGTATTTCATATTCTGGTATTAGAGATGTCACAAAAGTGATCTACCATTTACAGTATGTAAATTAGAATGCAAATGTAGCAACAAGTACCGTTGATATTGACATTTTAATCTTACCACATGGGTATTTTAGTCGCTTACAAAAAAGAATTAATATTTGGATTGAAGCAGGTTTGTTTACGAAAAACTCCCTACGCTATATTAGCGTCAATCAAATATACAAAGAACTAGATCACTCACTATCCAAATTAATGGAGATGTTGCACCTAGGTCGATCGCGATGTGATGAAGGGATAAACGGAACATGCTTTTTTATTCGTTTATAATATGGTTCTTTAGCAAATTTTGTTATGTATTATTATGTTGTTATACATATGTGTAATAGGTTAGTTTTGAAATTCATTGCTCACAGAAATAGATGTTTTCACTCAAAAACTTTAAATACCAAAGACCTGGATTGGATGAATGGTATCATGACACTTAATCACTGGGGTCTGAGGTCTGACTCAGGCTTTACCCCTAGATATAATTCTTGGATGTATTTATAGACACCCTTGTATGACATTTTTGAGTTTAATGAATACTATCTTCTTCCTCTTCTACAAAAGCTTTTTTTTGAAAACAAGTCTGTTTTTTTAATTTGAGACTTTAACATGAATTTACTTAACTGTGATCATGATGATGATATCTGAGAATATTTTAACTCTATAACATTTAACAACTTTCTACCCTATATCACTCTCTCAACACGTATAACAAGCAGGTCTAACATTCTAATCGAGTCTATTTTCTTTAAATTTACTAGCCTTAACATAATATCTAGAAATCTTACTTCTTCTCTATCTGATCATCTTCCCAGTTTTTACTATTTTTTCGGATGAATCAAACATTCATCCCAAAAAAGAATGATATATTTTATAGGAATGTTAGTAACCTTGATCGAATTATTTTTCTAGAGGGTTTCTTAGCTATAGACTGGGAAAATTTTGTTTACACTGATAGTGGTGATACCAATCTTTTTTTAATAGCTTTTTTGAAAAGTTTTATTCTCAACTTGATGAATTTATTCCCTACAAAAAAATCAGTAACATGAAATTCAACCGTCAATTCAAACCGTGGATCACCAAGGGAATTCGTGCTTCAATCAGGATTGCAAAGCAAGTTTTTTCGTTGTACTAACCTTGTCATTAAAGATAATTTGGCTCTCATCACAGGTTGTACAGAAATATATTACTAACTTGATCAATCCAACAAAGCAAGACGAACAATTTAAGCAATTTTTTCATCCACAATCATAACAATCTAAGAGAAACTGGGAAGGGAACTAAAAATCTAATTAATGCCCGCGACAATAATTGATATTTATAAACTTGTATCTCTACGCCCAACAACTCTACCGAGCCTGAAGGTGTTTCAGATAAATTTAAAAAATTTTTTACATAAGTGGCTGGCAACATTCAAGAAACTATTTATTCCTCTCATACCAACTACAAAAATATCTTAAAACCCCTAATCCCTACTCAATATTTCTTTACCCTACTACCAACTATGAAGTTTCCATTCTCATATACAAACTTAATCCAAATCGTTCTGGTCCCAGCAGCATTCTAACTACTGTATTACTCCTGCTTGATGAATATATATATCTCCAATTCATTCTAATCTATTCAATCTATCTATCTCTACTGGCACTTTCCCTGAACCCTTTAAAATCGATCAGACTATTCCAATTTTCAAAAAAGGTTCTGGACTAAAATGTAACAGCTATAGACCCATCTAAATACTTGCCAACATTAGCAAGCTACTTGAAAAACTAATGTATTCACGTCTATACAACTCTCCGACTGTTCATAACTGCCCTAGTGATCTACAGTTTGGATTTCGGTAAAAAGAAAAGAGGAACAAGGGGGGAAATTGCCTCCTTTACCGACAAATACAAATGATCAAGAAACACCACTTAATATGTACAAACCAAAATTAATTCGTGGAGAAATTAAACTAATAAAAACATGTTTTATATACAATACGAAAAAGAAACGATTCAAAATCGTACAATAAAGGCGGACTTGCACTATGCTGTGAAGATTCTGCCGATCTAAAACTGTGAAAAGCTGTCTAAAAATTTAGCTAATATTGACGACAAAGATTATGACGCTGCACAATTCTTGAAATACTTTTAAGTGGAGCTGTATCTGATACTTTTTCCGTTGATTTATTTTTTCATAAGCAATGTTAGAATTCGTTTACTCATCATTATCACCGTACAACCCATGATAAAAGAAATTGAAAATCATATAATAGACCGATTTTTTTAAAAACTAAAAATTGTTTTTACTTTATGAGCTCATAAAGATATTGAAGATATTAGCGAGGAGTGTGAGACATACATATCAGCTAAAGATGTATGACAGCGAGATGTCAAACATTCTAGTGAAATAAGTCCACTCACCTATTAAGTAACAGCACTAGAAGGTCACGGTTTACGTGAACATGATATCGTAAAGTCATTTGCGAACGTAGTTCGACGAAAAATACCAGAAAAGAGTTTATATTTACAATGGTCACCTACACCTGCAGAATTTCTAAAATCTATAGATGAAAATACACCGTTGCAATATATATACAACGCGATGGCATGGTCTCTGAATAACAAACTGGTGAAAAATGAGCATGGATTTTTAGAAATTTCAAGTTTACAACAGGCAGAGAAAATCTCGACAATAGCTGACTGTTGGAAAAGAATCTTACTTAGGAAAGATCTCCTTAGATCAACTGAAAGATCAACTGCTGCAGCCTAAGCGTCGTCGTTAATTCATAGATTCGGCTTAGGTATTTCATATTCTGGTATTAGAGATGTCACAAAAGATTGGGCTCGTAAATTTAATTTTAATCATAAGAAAATGTTACCAAAGGGATTTGTAAAAGGTAAGAGCTTGCATGTCACATCCGATAACTCTGATGCAAACACTGACTGGTGGTCACACAATATTTCAACTGTGTGAAGAAGACGGTTTAGGTTTTTATGGGAATTTAAATGAAAATGGCAATAATATTGACAACAATGATCGTCTCAGTGACGAAGAAGAAGATTATGGTAGTTATAGAATACCTAAAAAACGTGTATCCACACCAGAATATTCGAATTTCCAGGATAGACATTCGAATTCATCACTACTTGAATCTTCGCTACATCGAGATATAGCTTGGGTTTTAGTAGAGCTGTTGGAACAGAAATGTTAAAAGAAACCAATGACAACTTTAGTTCTGATGAGTTATCTGCTATTGGTTCGTGGACTGCATTTATAAAGGACACTTCCTGCATTGAAACTATGAAATACACACTAGAATATTTACCTGTTGTTCCGTTTCCACCTAGTGATAAAATTATTAAATGGTGCATGGATATGATTTTACAAATGACTGACGACTTAAAAATAAATCATGTATTTTTACATACACAAGAAGCTATCCACGGTAAAATGTTAATAATTTCGTAGTTACACCAAGGAAAACGCGAAAAAATTGTTCCAACCATTGGAGGATTACACACACTTCTTGTTCAAAAATCATGTACAAAAATACAGATGTCTGGCACTCAATCCAGAATTATAATCGGGTATCTGAAAGATGTATCGTCTATGTTAGTATTTGTATACTCAGTATGAAGTAAATCTATTGATCTACACCTGGCAACTGAAAGGTCGTTATTGCAAAATGTTTTTGCCTTTGACGATGAAATGTTTTAGCTGACTGCTCAGACCTTATCACTGAAACCACTATAAACAGATAAATAAAAGTACGCGGTGGATCAATGCAGGGTGGATACAGCACATCACTGCAAACCAAGACATTCTAAAAGAAGGCCGGCAAGTTTTCGGTATCCAAGTGGGAAAAGTGTCAAATCCAGAAGAAGCGTTAGAGTTCCCACTTAAAAAGGTACCATTAACATTAGCAAATCCAGATTTAAGTCTGAAACAGTCCTCTATATCCACGTTTAGAAATCATCTAATTAACGAATCTAATTCGATTGCAGAAAAGATAGACGGAGTAATGATGATCTGGTATGTAGATGGCATGGCAGCTGTAATTCTGTCAGCACAAAGAGACATGGACGCTATACGCCAATGCACTACTTCAATACTACACGTACTATAATGGCACCGATGTAAGGACAGTATCAATAATATTTGATTCATATGACAATATGTCAACGAAACAATTGACTCAAAGTAAAAAAGGTAAATCCGGAAGAAATGTCTATATTGCAATTATTTTAAAGGAAATGCCAAAAAGAGACGCTTCTTGTCAAACAACCACAACAAAACTGAATTGATTAAGTCAATTACTTCAAGAGCGATGATGTTAGAAATAAGTTATTCTCTCCTCTAATTGTAGCCGAAGATTAAAATACATGGTACATATCTAGCACTGGCGTTCTTCCAATACTAAGTTCAAACCACATTGATACACGTTTAATTATGGAAGAAAAAAATCAGATTCTCAAGTTTTAATACAAGCTGCTGGTTCAGATATACTCATTCAAATGTGTTATGCTCGTGCTAAATAAGCCTTGTTAATACCTGGTATATGAATACCAGCCATGGGACGTTTGTGAAGATACGTGCTATCCGTAATTTTCAACGATGATATGTAAAATTTTGCCAGCGTATCATAGTATCACTGGTTGTGATACAACATCGTATCCATCGGGAATAGGAAAATAATACCGTTTCAAAAAGTCGTAAATAGCAACTTTCATCTATTGTTTCTAGGTTTAGGCAGCAGTGACGATATGCTCGAACAGCTAAATGGAACTCGTTTTTTCCACACCGTGTAGTACAGCGAGAAAAAGGCAGAATCCATAACTGATACACGAGTAAAAAAACTATCTAAAACAGAAAATAAAACCGAGTGTGAAGTTAATACCAGATCCTAGTAGCCTTCGTCAACATCTGAAATGCGCAGATCTTCAAACATATATTTGGTTTCAACGTACAAAGCAAAATGTGGATATTCCATCAGTCAACGATAGAGGGTGGACTTATGATCATAGATTAATAATTACAGTGTGGTTTACAGGACCTCAATTGCCTCAGTGTTTATCGAAAAAGAAACCAAAACGTACACAAAAGGTATTCTAATACTTTCACTAGATTTTTTACTTGAGACATAAACTTATTCATATATTCTTATATAATATAATGCGATTATACAAGTTTCAATACAAGTTTCAATATCAGACGTTCTTAAAAGTAGAAAGTAGGTGCAAATGCGGCGCCTAAGAAAAGTTATGCAATTCGTAATCGTATTAGAAATGAAGGTGCTGTAGATAATTTACTTTTATTATAACTAGATTGTGATTATATTAGCTTTAAAAAGATATATGTTTACTTTCAACATTTTTCCAACAATATGTTTTTTGTAACAAGTATATTTTTATTGTTGACACTGCTTTTTTCCACTAAGTTATGTGTTGAGATCTTCAAAACTGAAAAGGATTTGCTAACTAATAGCCATGTTGTGTATTAATGGAAAGCTCATAAGTTTTACCATCTTATCCTAGCAAAATAAATATCAATTTAAACATTTTTATATTTTTTCCATTGTCAAAAACTGGAAACATTCTGTTTTTTATTTTGAAAATTTGCAAAATCAGTCTTTCTTTTCTTTAGACTTGAGTTAATATCTGGTAAAGGTTGTTCTAACTAGATAGGGAATTTTATTAACTTTAAGATGATATATATGTTTACTCTTGATATTTCTTCAACAAGATATGTAAACAACGGTATTTTTATTGTAGGCGCTGTTTTTTCCGCCCGGTTTTTTTTCGATGTTTTACTGCGGCGCTGAATGAGTTAATAAAAATAATTAAATTTATTATATCTGGTTAAAGAACCACCACTGCAAAAAGCCAAGCAGATTAATAGAATTAACGAGCCACAGTCTAAAGATACATCAAGCAATGGATTTAAATCCGATTGGACCGACAGCGATGCTTATTTTGGAGATAGTGACACTGACAGCGACCAAGATTGGCAGGTATATAATATCTATTTTTGTTAATAAAAATTATTATGTATATCCATGATTTTAGAATAATGGTTTTGGAAACAGTTTAATTTTAATTTAGGTTGATTAAAATGTACCCGTGTTACCAAATATTTGCCGTTCAAATCATGAAAGTCTTTTTGTATTTATTATTTTTTTCTATACTGGTATGTATATATTTTTATTAGTACTATACTAACACAAATGTTTTGACATCAGATATGTTTCAGTTTCACCGCAGGTGTTGAAAAAGGTTATATGACAAATATAAAACAAAAAAGGCTATTTAAAATTCGTAAATGATGTAATTCACACATACAACACAATAAAAAGACAACAAAAACGTAAGTACCACTGGGGAATCGAAGTTCGGCCTTCTGAGCAGTAGAAAATACTCACTTAACATTTTTTAAAAATAGTATTTTACTTCAGGTAAAAATCTTCAATCAAATGTCAAGGTTTGAAATAAATTGGCCATAAAGTGTCTCAAAATTACATATACATAAAAATTCTCAAATATTTTTATAATTTCAGGGGGTAGAAATGTTGATTTCTTTAAAATAAATATTTTTTACTTGCTGTATTTATTTATATCAGTGATATTGTATTATATAGGATATCATTAGAATAATTATAACAATAAAAATATTTCCAAATTGTAAATGATTTAGCCAAATAAAAAATTAGTTCAGTATAACTGTGTTTTATTCTTCATAACAGTCACTTTCATGTTTTATTTTTCATCACTGTAACTTTCAACGTCTGCCCCACACTCCTATTCATCGCCATCATTATTTACAAGCAAGAATAGCACATCTTCTGGAGATGCCTCATCAAGCTATTGTATTTCATAGCTATTATTCCAAACATTGTGAAATACACAAGCCAATATAGTTTTTGTTGTCTCAGCTTTTTTCCACATACATGAAACATAGCTCACTCTTTCGATGTGCAAATGGTGAATAACAAACAGGGCGGGAGTAAAGCTAAATCGATCACTTTATTCTGTTTCATATACTTCGTCTTGAATAGATCATATTTAGCTAATAAGCGGAGTTGGCACAGTGGTGAGGTCGTTTGACTCCGGAGCGAAAGGTTACGAGATCGACTCCCACCTCTGGCGGAAATTTATTTCCATGTTATCTCTGAGTTTCTGAGCAAAA
>JAUZNK010031733.1:0-18703 GCA_035046665.1 Euphysa ruthae
TATAAATTTTTTTTAACCATTTAATTCAGTGTTATACATAAAAAGTATTAAAAACACAAATTTTTTAATATTGCAAGTTTTCGATGTATTTCATATCTTCTTCAGGTACAATGTTCAGGCTTGGCCTAAATTCTGGCATATATAATAAATAAAATTCCTTGTGAAAAATAAATTTCTATTGGCTAAAAAATCCTTTGGGAAAAATAAAAATTCAATTGGTTGAAAAATTCGCTATGTATAAAATTGTCAATAGTTTTAAAATGATTACCAACTAAAATCAGTTACAATTATTAAAATATCAGTTAAAAATTACATAATAATATAATGTTGTTACTATATTAGTAACAACAACAAGCCTAAATTAAAACAATCCTTTATAAAACAACAATTCTCAGGCTACCTAGTCCATTCAAGTACTATTGATATTTTAAGTATTCAACCTATTAAGCATGTATACTACTGCCACGGATATCAAATTAAGTTGGATAACCTGGAAAGAAATCTGGTTAAACAACACAACATGGTGTAACCAATGCACCATCAATACAATGAAGTATAGCAATAGTAATTCAACCTTGATTGGTCCTCTTACTTACCTTAATACAAACCTGGTGGACAAATAATGCATGCTTAAGGTAAAGAAGACAAATTTACCCATAATGAAATGTCACATCAGGTTCATTAAGTCCATGGAGAAAAAAATAAGTAAGCTTATACTGCCAGAATGACTCTCGTCTACACAACTTAGTGAAGTCCCCTGCTTGCTAGATAAGAATAAATTCCCAATCTCCCATGCCTTCATGGTCTGTTTGGTCTGAAATGATCGTTGGAAAGACATTTGTGGAACAGTTTTCTTAAGACTATGCTTCCTTTAACGGGCTAGATAGTTGTTAAATCTAAGGCAGCATTTAGTACATGTACTACTCACATATTATTTTTGCAGTCTGTACTAAATATGCTACGTTGATAGAATTGCAATTGATAACTCCACCCCGAATCTTATAGGTATCTTTTTTATTCTCCTTTAAAGGAACTACTGATCAACAAGCCCCAGGTAATGTAAATGGTGTGGTTTTCCACCACACCCTTTTATGATGTTGTTGATCTGGCATTAGCAGGAGGTTCTTTTCAAGTGCATTCTTTACTTTAAAAAATGCAGGATGGAATTAAAGATTCAGAACTAACCTTTCATCCCGGTGAAGTGTAGTCTTTGGTCTAAACAAATCCTCCCTACTAAATTTTCTAGCTCTCAATATCTGATCCCTAACCATTTTTCTTTTATTAAACACCCTATCAAACAACCATGTTTTCAAGTCGTTGGATCTACAATAAAAAATATTGACTCAGATCAAATACAATTTACTCATAGTTTTTGTAATTGGTATGAAGAGGCTTCAAGATACTGGCGTGTATCAGTCAGCTTAATGAATAAATCTGTGATGAGCGTTTAGCCATCCTGAATAACTTACATCCAAGAAGTTAATCTTTTACAGTTGACTATTCGGAAGTAAATTTAATAGTAGGATGAAGGTTATTAAGAAACTCTTAAAAAGATTTAAGTTTTTCTTCCGCATGTTGCCAAATTATAAAAACATCGTCTATGTAGCGCCACCATACAGAAGGTTTTTCAGGGGCTACTGCTATTTTTTCTTCAAAGGTAGCCATAAAGCTACATAGCTATAAGCAAATAGGGACGGCAAACTACTATGGATTTTAGATAGTAAATAAAAGCGTTAGTAATAGGACCTATTAATGTTGAATCAATACTTAAATCTTATTATCATTAAAATGGTTGAAGAGATTATTATAAATAATCTTTTCAAACACCTTACTAAATATTGGTAACAGAGATATTGGGCTATAATGATCAATAACTTGTTTACTCGACTTTTTATGAACGGTTACAATATTTCGCTTTTTCCAATCATTGGGGAAAATTCCATTCTTAAAAGAGCTAAAAAAGATTGACAAAGGAAAAATAATAGTCACCACATAGTTGGATCATTTTAATTGATATGCCATCAAACCCATGAGCTTTGTTGGGGTTAAGATCAAAAATGATCTTAGCTATATCATTGTGGCTAAAATCTAGTTCTGATAAGTGCCTTTTGGTGTGAAAAGAAAAATTTGGCAACGTACTACCATTTTGTAAAATACTACACTGATTAGAGAAAATGTCATTGAAGAGGTTGACTTTTATTTGAAAATTATTCTAAAAAATTTTGTTTACAAGTAAAAGAAGAATGCCTAGAATTTTCACCTTGTTAACAAATCGATTCAAAATAGACCAATATGCCTTAGAAGAAGTAGAGGGATTATTTAATTTGTTACCAACATTTGAATAATAAAATTCCTTTCTCGAAGAGATAATTTCACAACAAGATTGTCTGTGTTCATAAAGAAGAACTTTATCTCCCCATCTGAAGCCCCTAGAATGGTACTTATAGGCGATTTTTATGGCGCAATGCTTGTTTAATATCACCATTAATCCATGGTTGTTCTTTAGCTTTGCATGTCAAAATTTCATTAGGTATAAAGTTCCTATAGATATTTAATAGTGTGTTAGTGAAGATGCTTGCTGACTGACCTTAATGTTACCAAAAGCCCTCTGCCAATCAAATCCCTCAATCTTTTCCCTAATTAATTTAAAATGCCAAATTTCTCTTTTAAAAGGAGATGGGAGGAATCATACTTTGAAATTTATTTTAACAAAAATTATTTCATAGTGATATGCATCAGTAGGAGATAGTAGAACGACAATTTCTAGGATGAGATTAGGTTGAGTTGTAAATAAAAGATCAATACAAGAGGGGCTTTTATGAGTCTCAAAATTAATGGGTTCATTAATAAGCTAAGCATGGTTGTAAAAAGTGGAAATTTCATCTCATAACAAGCCACATGGATTGGTTATTCCGTTAGGCCACCAGTTAGTACATTAAAATCACCTGGAATAAAACTCCCAACTGGATTTTCTAAGGCTATGTTTGAACAAGTGATCTCAAAGTGCAAAACACTTCTTGCTCCTCTATAAACTCATTGGGAGAATGATAAACACATGAAATAAATCACATTGACCTCTCCATCTAATGGAATTAGAAATCTACAACGCGGCACCATAGTGCATACTTAAAAGAAGAAGTATGTGTTAAGACACGCTTCAACAAAAACCTGGGGGAAGCCTTGAGAGGATCTTTGGTATCGTAAAGTATAATATAAAAAGCAAATGAGTCCTACATGAAAATACAATGATATAAAAGAAAAGAATAGAACTAGTAAACTAGTATAGGGATAAGTACCAATGTTAGACACCAAAAACAACAAAGTAGGAGAGTTATTAATAAAAAACATAAGACACTTCAAATTTTTATATAATGATGAAACTTTGTTACAAGATTTTAAAGCAAAAAAATCTCTAAAACTACCAACCTCTATACACCATTGCAATACACCTGTCGAAATGGCAATGAGAAAAATGTCCTTGGCATAGTTGATAACACATTGTAAATGAAAAGGTTTTGAAGCCCTGATTTGCTTACTGATAAAAATAAATTTTAATGAAAACAATAAAATGTATGTGTAAGCAAAACAAAAAAGGATAAAAAACAAAAGTTGATAATACATATACAACACAAGAATGTAACACTTATTGATATAAGTGCTGTTAACACAATTAAATTAAATTTGGAAATTATGTATTATACACTCAAATAAAGATATTCCTGATAAAGGAAACTAAACAATGCTTCTGATACTCTGCAGTTCCTCCTTGCTACTAAAATATTTTAATGACTTAGGCATACAATCCCCAAGAGAAAAATTGACATTAGCAGATGCAAATTTCAGTCTTTAATTGGAAGAATATGCTTAGCAACAACATTATATTGCTATATAATTTTTAACTGATATTTTAATAATTGTAACTGATTTTAGTAGCCAATCATTTTAAACCTTTTTGAAATTTTATACATGGCAAATCTTTTAGCCAATTGAATTTTTTTTTTTTTCCAAAGTACTTTTTAACCTATAGAATTTTATTTTTCCCAAAGGATTTTATTTATTATATATGCTAGATATTTGGCCAAACCTGTACATTATACCTGAAGAAGATATGTAAGATATTGAAATATACTGATCTTTGTTTAAAAAAAAAATTTTTCCTAAAGTACCAAAAATATCAGATTCTAATGCTAAATCGGAATATTGAAACATTTGCATATTTTAGGCTCTATTGGCTTGTCAATGATTTTCAAGCTGGCAAATCTAATTTTCTTTTAAAAGTCTTGGAAAAATATATAAAATTGATGAAATTTAAAAATGTTGCAGAAGGTATTAAATTAGGTGTCTCATAAAAATTTATTCTTCATCACAAAAATAACAGGAATATTTGTGTCACTATACCCTGTGATCGATGATATAAATAGAAAATTAACCTTACGATTATGGAGAGCAGAAATAGTTTCCCAAAAGAGCCTTTTTATGGAAGCAGGAAATGTAATTTTGATTTTTTTTTTTTTTTAAGAAACTATGAAAGATAAGAACATCAAACTATGCTTTTTCACTTCATTATTGTCTTAACATGCTTAATCGGTGTATCATCATACTTTACTGGATTTAAAGGGGGCGATTTCCCACCTCCTGACTTTACAAAGACTATCACACTTTCTGTTTATAATCATAATTCTTTCACTGAGGTTAAGCATCCTTTTGGTGAAATTCCTTTTCATGTTAGAGTGTTTGCATCATCAAAGAATGGCCCTAATGGAAAATTTAATTTTGAAGGAACCGGTGTATGTCAAAATGATGGAAATGATAATGGACCCTATGGTGGAGTTTTATTTGCATACAATAAACAAACTATAAGAATTTGGGTTCCCACTTTATCTCCAACTAATAAAGAAGCCTTTGTAATATATGTCGGTGGTGGATGGGGTGGTGATAAATACAATCAAAGTTCTATAGAAGCTGACGTGACAATCAACGCTTGGAAGCATGGTCCAGTCCCATCGTATGAAGTCGAAACTAAAGTTGATGCATATGTAGACAATATGAAAAGTTTCGATATAGTTTATCATGAGCTGAGGCAATTACCAGAAATGATAAGCGTTCGAGTTTTTACTTCTAATAATGTAGACAAAGCATATATATTTCATGCTGCTGGCTCAGCGCAATCTTCCGTTTCTCGTCAGTATGGTGGGGTTCTATTTGCATATAATGAAAAAGCTGTACAATTATGGACCCCAAACCAACCTAAAGCAGGTTGTACACTTATAAATAAAAGATGGGGTAATGGAAAATATTCTTCAGAAATGACTTCACGAGTTTGTATAGTGCAAATAAGACTGTGGGTAAACTCATATCCATTACCTATATTTCAGAGTGATTGGAAACCAGTTAATTCAAATGTATTTTTTGATATTAAACATAACCTGAAAATGCTACCTACTCATGTTAAAGTTGAATACCGATTTTCGAATCAGTCTCATGCTCTTGTATTCCAAGCTACTGGCTCTGTTCAATCAACAATGGCTAGTAGGTCGCGTTATGGTGGCATAATTTTTGCCTATGATAAAACTAGTATACGACTCTGGTTACCTAGTAGTACAAATCGATCACTATCATTCGTGATATTTATTGCTGATGGATGGGGGAATGAAAAAAAAAATGTTTTAGGAAATTTAGCTGAATTCCGCATACAAGTCTTTCTCGACAGGTGTTTAGAACCAGATAAAATAATTGATGCACAAGGGATATGTCGTGACATAAGTGAAACAGTCATTCATCAAGACATGTCTCCTTGGGGGAAATGCTCAAATCCTTGTGGTAAAGGTACTAAAGAAAGAGCAGTGGCAGGTGAATTTTTAAGAATTTGTTTATATATATCAAATGCTAAAACATATGTAACTTTTAAGTGATTTTTGTAAATCAGTTTCATACAAGAAAATTAACAAAATAACCATGTTTTTAACACTTAAGTGTAATTTTAATTACAATCATAAAAAACATGAAGTTTTGTATTTAATTGAACATCTGAAAAAAAATACTTTATTTAAGACCCAATATTTTTTTTTTGCTTTGTCAGATATTAAAGCACTTTAAAGTTCAACCCCAATTTTTTAGATTGATATTATATTTTTTATAGGACACCTTCTGGGTGAAAATAATCATTACCACAATGTGGCAAAAATTTGAAAAACATAAATAAAAAATTTGCCTACTTTTATTTGAAAAATTTATATTAGTCATTTACTATCGATTTTAAGTATTTTTCAGTTGAGAAAAATATTTGCTTAAAAATGTCGTGATTTCACTATGAACAAAAAATTAAATGTATGAGTGCCAATTCTATCTGTTTCTTTTGTTGAAATATATTAACATTTAAAAATTATAAATAATATATTTATAAATATATTTATATGAATGTTTGTCTTAAGCAATTAAGAAATCTTTTTGATAGAAAATCTACACATATCTCAGTTATTGTATTTTTGTTTCATGTGCAAATATTTAATAGTGAAAAAAATTTTGGCTGAAAACTTTCTTTTTTTTTTAAATTTGTTAATAAGATTGTCTTGTATCTAGACTGCCGTGGGCAAAGTTTACAAACAATTTTAAGTTGTAAGTTTGAATATAATCTATGCGGATTAACTTCAACATCATTTATACGGACTCAAGGTAGTAAAAACCTTTTACCTGGTACTAAACATATACAAATACCATCTCGTGGAGTTCAAATTGATGGCTACTTTATTTATTCAACTGGAGGTGAGTATGTAAAAAAATATTGCTTTGTTCTTTGCTCTTTTTCTTTTTTTTCTTTTCTTTTTCTTTTTTTGTTTGGTGGATGTATGAATAGTAATTGTTGCTTGGCTGATTTAAAATCAACTCACTTGGTCATTGTTTTCAAGAATAAAAAATAACTCTTTATTTTTGCTTATAGTGTAGTAAAAAAATTCAAGTTATATCTTTATATCTTGTTTAAATTATTCTTTTTTTAAATTTGTTGTTATAATTCATGGGAGGTTTTGTAGCAATTCCTGTGATAATTGGTAATTAATGATCACATGTTTTAGGTTTTTGATGCAAAAAGATTTTACTCAGAACTTGATATCCTATTAATGATCACATGTTCCCACAGAGGCTTATTTCTTACAATGAAATTTGAGGAACTTATTTGAGAGGGGATACTTTGAGATAAAGAACTTGAGCAAATATTTATTATTTATCAAATATTGATTATTTTGCGGTACTACTTTATTTTATTAGGTTATCTAACAAGTCCCATATTAAAAGATGCTCAGGGTTGTGTTTTGATGTTTAAATACGCAACTGGGATGTACTTTGGAAACTTGCAAATTCACTTGATGTCTCCTAAAGGTACTTGGATTGAACCAGGTAGCCAGTTTTCTTTTTAAAAGGATGTTTTGAAATTTATATTTGCTTTGAAAAGATCCCAAAAGGAACTAATTTTAATCCCCAATTCGCAAAAGAATTAAAAAAAACGCTGAATTGCAAAAATAAAACCACATGAAATTGATCAAAAATTTATCACTCCAAGGTAGTCTTATCCATGAACTAGTCTTATATCATGAGCTGTATAGTGATGCTTTATGTTTGTACTAATTAGTATTATTATAAAAGTACTCAAACTCTGAAAGTACTCAAACTACTAAGTACTCAAAAAAAAGAGTAAATATCTCTAAAGCAAAGAAAAGGTTTTGCCTAGAAAACTAATTTGATTTTTCAATAATCCGGAAAAAATAATTGTTCTAACTTAGGGAAACCATTAAAGAAATTTAGTGAAAACCTTATTTTTCCTCATGTTTTAACTGGTGCTGGAAAAAATGTTATAAACTCTCTCTTTCCTCTTCATATAAAATATTATGGTATGATTTTTAGAATTCACATTCAGAGTTTTCAATCGCATTGAAAAAAGTTTTATAGCAGTATTCTCAACTCAACATTTTCATTGCTTTATATATTTATTTATATCTGCTGGTAAATTGAAAACTGGTTTAATTCCTGTAGGCTCTTCTGGAAATTTTTAAGGTTTTTATTGCTCAGCAGCTTTGATGCTTACCTAACTAAAGGTCTGAGTGACTTTAAGGCATTTTGTTTAGCTGCATGGACAATGGGTGAGGAAGAGTCACGTGGGTCAGATGTGTGGTTGACTGGTTATCTAAATATTGCTGAACTGCCGTATGAAATTAAAAGATTTAGATTTTCACACACACCTAGCTCAAGTAATACGTCCAACTTTGCATCTTTGGCAGATATTGTTTTAAAATGTGAGAAATCAGATAATTTTAAGCTGACTGCTGAAAAATGCAAAGAAAAAGAAGAGGTTTTATCTTCCTGTCTTGTTGATGTATTTAAACCATATTTTAAAGGTATGATTTATCTTTGCTGCTTGTAAATATACTTAAAGTAAAACCTTTAGGAATCATAGCAAATAGTTGACATTTTTTATATGGTCTAACGGGTATAAAATTTGTCATTTTTTTCTGTTTCTCTAGAATTATGTTACAATTCTATTAAAATGGTATGATAATAATTTTGGCATTTCAGAAAGAAAGGTGTTTTCTAATCAGGGCCCAAAAATTATTTTTTTTTTTCTTTCTAGTGTTTAATTTAACCAAATTTTGTTTTTAATATTTTATGAAAATTAGCAGCCGTTTCAGTTAGGAATAGGTTAGCATAAATTTGCAAATTTTCATCAGCAAAGGGCTGTGTTTTTGATGTCAGAACTCTATGTTAATAAATAAAAAGGATAATGTAAAAAGGAAAACAATTTTTAACTTGTCTTATTTTAAAAATACAATTACTTTTTTTTTTCTTTTTTTTTTTTGTTTTTTTTTTTTTTTCCCTAGAAGTATTGTAGCGTGGATGCTTCATGTAAGCTTTTTTATATTGATGTATTCTGTTAAGTGTGTTGGGGAGTATGATCATACAAGGTAGAGTATAAATTCTTCTTCATTGATAGCAGTGAACCCTAAACACGCAACCTACATAATTTTTGTACATAGGTTTATCACAATATATTATCGAACCTAATGATGAACGCCAAATACTGCACCTACATTCTTATTTTTTTGTAATATCTGCTGTGGTTGTAGTTAACACTGTTTTGTTTTGTAATCAAATTGTTATTAGTCTGTTTAGTCTTGTATTATTTTGTTCAAATATTTCAGTTATCTAGTTCTTGGAGGTTTAATATAATATATTCTACCATAAAGGAAATGCTTTTTAATACCTCTTTTGAGATGATTTTTTCATTGACTGACTTCTTACTTATTAAGCAAATAAAGATAATATATACTTTTCCATTAAACTGCTTTCATACATTTTTAAATTTGTTCTAATATCTTTTTACTTGTCAAGTGGCGTTGCCGTGAAAACGAAACAATTCAAAACTACTTAATGCCTTATTTTTGTGATTAACTCATGGGAAAATCCTACTCTCAGTTTAAAATCATTTAATAGATTTATTACTTAATCTGACATTTGTATAGCATAATTTATTTCTCATTAATGCTACAATTTGATGAAAAATATCATTTTAAAAAAAAGTAAATTGAAACACTTTTCAATTTTTTCGATATAATATTGAAAAAAAACCTTTTTTACAATACCAACAAAGACTCTCATTTATGAAAACACTCTTCCAATTAAATGAAGGAAAAAAAAACACATGTACTTAAGCAAGTTTGAACTTGTCAAAACTCTCCATCCAGGCTGTTCAGGCCTAGCAGTTTGACAGGAGTGATCGGTACTTTAATGGTTGATTTTTTAAATTTTTGCACATTGAAAACATTTTAGTCAGAATAAACAAAAAAACCTCGTTAAAAGTATCCAATAGCTAATTACTGATAAATAAAACTTTCAGTAACTGCACTCTAACTATTTAAAGTGAGGCAATTAAAATGAAAAAAATGAAAACAATTTTTTTGTATCATTTTAATCTTAATAGTATAGTATGCAGTTTTAATCTTTCGGTATATAATTTTAAGCTTGTTTTTTTTTTATTCAGTTTAATTACAATAAAACATTCAACAATAAATGCATAAGTGCATAGACAGAGCGGAACAGTTTTCGTTACGGTGTCTAGACAGGCTATCAGTTTTTTTAATTGTTTTGATATTCTTTATTTACTTTTTTTAATTGTATAAGTCGCATTTTGGTAAACTCTTGTTAAGAAAGAAGCTAAAAGTTTTCTTATTTTTGAAAGATTAGGGAAAAGGGTGTCGTGTTCAGAAAGATTTGCCAATGTAATTTGATACCCTTTGCATATAAGCGTGAATGAAAAAAAAGTATCCATTCAAGTGCATTTATCTCAAATGTATGTAAAGACAAAGTCGACTTTGCCAACTTCGCCAACCTAAAAAATGTAGGTTATCATTGAGGTCGGCACTGCTGAATGTCGAACTTAATTGAAAGGGTTGAATATATTTGGCCCATATTGTACATATCGAAAAATTATGTTTTTCCTGGAAATATTTTAGGAAAATACTTTATCACAAAGATAATACTTTTGATGAGCATGTAACTAAAAACTCCGACAAGGGTTTATTTCTAGGCAAATTGTTTCAGTTAAATGCCCTAAATTATATCTTCTACCTTTTATAGAATTTTTATTGTGCTGATAATTTAAGCTTAGCCAAAAGGTCTCACACATTGAGTATGCCTAGTGCTTATTTCTTTTTGTTTTTAAATTGTAATAAGCAAATATTGAGTGCATAGATAAGGTTCAAGTAATGAAAAAGTTTCTGTTATAAGTTCAATTGTTTCAAAATTATGTGTGCAAATTATCTTTAATTTTAAATAACATTCTAAATGGGCTCCTAACCATCTGAGACTTACGTATTGTCTGTTTGTTTTTCTATTTTTCTGCCTTAAACACTTTTTGAAAATTTAGTTCATGGTAAAGAACCCTTAGAGTACATTTTTTTACACAAATGGCCAAAAACATGACTATTCTTTCCACTGAAAGTTATGTTTTTAAATTTTAGTTGAACCCTTTTATTATTCATATTGAGACCCATTCATTATTTTTAAATTCCTGGCAAAGCCAAAAGAGTCCTGTCTCATCCATCTGGTCATTGACCCGAAAATAGAAAAAATCTTTTCATTTACGAATCTGAAAAAGTTACACTCCAGGTATAATGAAATTTTTTATTAAATAGATATTAAGTTATACATGTTTTTTAGAGGCCCATGAAAACATTTTATTTTTTCAAAAGTAGTATCTTTTGACCTCTATGGTGGCCTGTGAAAATTTCTTCTTCCCAACAACTGCAATTTTTTAATGGAAATGTCATTTCATTTCAATCTTTTTTTATTTTTTATTATTATTAATTTTTGTGAAGAAGGATTATTAAAAAAAGTGCCTTTTGACCCATGTGGTGACGACTTGTCAGAACATCTATTTTTGCTGAGTATCGACTGTTAGAAATTTACCAGGCCTGGTACTTATGCCAAAATAGGGTCAAATTTTGTCTGAAAAAATATACATTTCTCTAGAAATTAAGTTTTGATTCTTAAACATTTAAAAATTTATTATCATTGATGTTTTTTTTCTTCTCTTTTTTCTTGTGAGAATGAGAGATTGAAAAAATGTCAATTAATTTTAAGTTTTTTTCAATGGAAAATACACAAAAAAAAATACAAATGGTTTACTAATATAACTTTGTTGAACGAATTGGTTTACTTCAAAGCTTTTTTATTATCCTATGTGTCATATTTAGCATTTCAGTTTAAAGCTAATTTAATTATGTAAAAAATATTTTATCCTAATCTCTTTTCATCCATTAAAGAAATCAGCCACATTTTTGAGATAATGACATTCTCTATGTTTATATCAATGCACCTTTTTCTTAGATGTTGAGTGCTTTAGAGGGATCCCAAAATAAAAAGATTTTTTTACCTATAGTCTCTTGTTCTTTCCATTTTATTTGTGATAAATTAAAATATCATTGATTAAGCAGACAGTGTCATTTTTATTACTTCTATGCTTTTCATTAAAAATCAGTCAGAATCTATCAAAGAAGGCTGAAATGATAAACTGGCTTTCTGTACAAGCTTTTCAAACAAAGCAGTAGGACTTCATTTAAACCCAATGTTGTGTTAGGACAATTCTTAGTAAACCTAAATCAGGTTTTATCACGTCACTGAAACCCTTATCTCTTTTGCTCACCAACATTCACGGCCTTCGCTATAATTTTTTTCATATGGAATCTTTTTTTTCTAGTTCATCACCCGACATTTCAAATCTTGATCTTTCCATAAATTTGTCTAACTTCAGTATACCTGGTTACCTTCCTACCAATCGCAAGGCCTCCTCTTTTTTTCACATGCATAGCCTTGGCATCTTTGTCCGTGACAATCTGTCTGTAGCCCACAAAATTTCTGTTGAATACCCTGATATCTATCTCTTCTACAGTTGACCAGTTATCTTTTATTCTTATATCTTTCTCTTACCACACAATCCTACTAAGTAATCAAGGCTCTCATAATTCACCTATCTGCTAATATCTTGGTTTTGGAGACTTGATTTTCCACCACTCTGACTAACTCCCTTTCTCTAGAACTATAAGCCATTCTGATATCGACACCTACAACTTTACCATATCTCAATCATTAAATCAACTTGTTGATTATCCAACTTGTCTCTCTGATCATCGCAACCAGGAATCTTCTCTACTTGATCATTCTTTTCATTGAATCCTGATATCTGCAAGACATCTGTCTCTGGTCCTTTAGGAAACTCTAACCACGTAGTGTTTAACGTTGATAACAACTTTAACATCATCTCTTGCCATGAGCCACTTATACATAGGAAACTGTTTTCTTATTACCATGAAAACTGGGAAACCTTTCGTTATCTACTCTGTGAAGCTCATTACATCTGCTTGAAACTTTTTTGCTGAGCTGTTGAGCAGTAACTCCAACTTCAATGATTCTGGACACATATTATCATTGAAGGGTAACAAATTTTTAAAAATTCAGACTTAATTTTTCCATTTTTAAAATATCGAAAAAGAAACCTTTTGCATACCTTCTATCAATAGAATGTGGCAAGTCATTTGCATACTGATTTTAAGCTTTGAAAAATAAGACTTTAATCAAAAAGCGAACCAAAAAAAGTATGCCATCAATCCTTTTAGCTGCCAAATAATCAAATGCTAGTCAGTTTTAATCTTCACTTTTTTTCCAAGTCATTAAACTGGAAACCTTTTAAGGGCAAATGTTCATATTCAGGCAAGAACGCAATCCTTAAACAGGTTTTTGTTGCTGGAAAACTATACCTAGTAAAAAAACCGGCTTCATGGTTGTAAATGATTTAGCAATAAAATTCCCTCCATGTGGTATACCACCCAAGAAGTCATCTTAACTACATAATATAAAATCAAAATGACTAGGTAGAATGGAAATTCTAATCAACATGCTGGTTAAATAGAATGCAAGTGTAAAGATCAAAGTAAGTTGAATGCTTTTTTTAAGATTTTAATATTTCTATTTTAAAAGCTAAAGTTAAAAAGAAAAGAAAATGTAATTGTTTTTAACTCTTTGTTTAGAATATGATGTATGCTTAAATATGACGATAACCTTACTTATAACAATTATAATTATTCCTAAAAGTATAAACGGGCACCACCTAAAAATTTACCTAGAATATACTTGCTGAACTTTAAACCATGTATAATCAAAGTTAACAAATCAAAATCAGCGCTTGTTGAGATGAAGGGTATGATTATCAATGCTTGTTGAGATGAAGCTTATGAGAGTAAGCACTTGTTGAGATGAAGCATGTGAGAAAATATTCATTATACTTTTTGGAGGAACAAAAAAAACATTTTCTATAATTTTCACTTGTTAAATATTAAACTCTGGAACTAGAGCATTAAACATTTTTTTAATAGCAATAAAAATAACAAATCTGTTAGGGGAAGAAAGCATTGGTTAATACTTGCATGATTTCCATTATAATAAAAACCAGTGATTTTTAAGACATTTAAGCATTGGTTGTATGTCTTATTGGAGTATTCTGAAGTTTTGTTTGATCCAAATCAATATTTTAATTTATTATTTTGTTTCAGATTTCTAGTTTTTCATAAATTTCAGGTATTCAGAAATCCATTATTTATTTGAGTTTGTGATTAATGGTTTTTTGCATCTAAAGTGGTTAACTTTTGAATTCTAACAGATTTGATTAGTCGGTAGACAGTAATTACAACACTGATTTTCTAAAAAAAATACTTTGACTTCAAAACTAATACAGTAAAAGTTTTTCTATTTCAATGTTTTTTTATGTAACACAATGACAGTTATCTAGAATGGAAGGGAAAGAAGATAAAGTCCTAGGCTGGGAAAGAGAAACTCTGCCATATTTTAAAATTGTGCAATAAAAGACTTGTATTCTGCTAAATTCAAAATTACCACCAATAAAGAGCTTCCGGTGAACAACAACGCAAATTTAAAATATTTGGATCATGCCTTTTACCCTCTTTTTCTTTCTTTTTTTTTTTCTCCATAATGCTAGCCAACCTTGAATTATAAAGTATAATATTAGTTTGCTATTCAACCCTGAATTATAAAGTATAATATTAGTTTGCTAGGCCTGCCCTGAATTATAAGGTATAATATGAAATTTAGTTTTTTTATTAGTTATAAATTCAAATGTACATAAATATTTAAATAAGATTTAAAATGTTTGTAAAGTAAGGTCATAAAAAAATTCTTATTTTTCTTTTTCTAACCTTCAGCCTGCTGATGGTTTCTTCAAAACAACCCTTTTCCTTCCTCTTTCTCTCAAAATTTTTTTTGAAATTTCTGATTTGATTTTCATGGTCCTTTTTCTATATATATATAATGATTTCATTGTATATTTCTTATCTTTGATTGAATCAGTTGGGTATGTTGTTTATCATTTCAACAGGCATCAACAATTTTAAAATAAACGGTGGCATACTATTAGTTTATTATATTTATTAACACTCAGTAACATAGTGAGTGTATTAATTAAAAATTATGTAAGAATGATACTTAATTGTATATTTGCTAATAATTTATTTTGCATTTTACCTATTTTATTATACAATTCATTTAATATATATATATATATAAATAACCTTTTCATAATCCTGTTAATTTTCCAAATAATTATTTTCGCTTTTTTTTTTTTCTATTTTTTTGATATCAATAATTAGGTTCAGCATGGTCTATATCTAACCCGTTGAATGACATCCGTGAATTGGCTGGAACATATGTTACTGCAAATGGGAAGTACAGTGATCTCATTGCCAAATACAAATTTCGCGTGCTGAAGAGTGGTTTCTATCATTTTTGGATCGAGACTTTTGCATTGAACAATAGTAGCAATGGTGTGATAGTTGATATCAGTGGTGATCGTTCTATATTTGAGACAACTTACAATAGAAGATATGGCTTATGGCTTCCACTTACAAAGGTTGGAAATTATGAAATTGGATCAGTTAAGCTCAATTTTTTTATAAGTTCTTGACTAAATTAAACAAATCTTCGTACTTTTTTTTAAGTAGAAATTCTCTATGTATATCTATTTTCTTTCATATTCATTATCGCATTTTTAAGATTTTATTCCTCCATTTTGATGTAAGCCCCTTGGTCTTTTATTTGGATGCAAAGTCCATTTAAGCACTTCATACGTTTTATTAAGGTAACTTAAATTAATAATGGCTAAAAAATTAATAATTGAAATATTGAGGACCTGTTTGCTATAAAATAATTAACAAAACTATTAACTATATATTTTTTTTTTGTAGAGTTTCAACCTTCAAGCTGGCACACACATTGTTACGCTTCTTCAGAAAGAAAAAAACTTTCGTTACAAAAACCTTATGTTGGCTCCTAAAACAATTAGTGTTTGGGGAGATCTTGGAACGCAAAGTCACCATATACCTGACAGTAGTTTTAGATCACTTAATTCTCCAGACAAGTTTATTGTTTACTCTAGATTACACAGCAGAGGTATAAATTAATAGATGACCACATTATTTTGGAAAACGCATAGTTATTAGTACCATTAGCTAGGCTTTCCCTACCTTCACCATTTTTTTCAATTTATACTCCAAAAATCGTTTTTACATTTTGGTTTGACAATCAAATTAAAATAAAACATTGCAGTTTGATGAAATCACAAAATGTTTAACAAAATTTAAGCCAATGTAAATCATAATATAATTACCGTTACTACTACTATGGTTACTGTTAAGCTATTAAATTTTTTGAGCATCTGGTCATTAACTTGATTCAATTTTGTTACCATGGTTGCTGATGCAAGTCCTCTTTAGGCAGGTAAAATTTATAGATGCAGTTCTATACCATTTGCTTATGAGATTATTAGAACCTCAGCAGGCCGATAGATCTTTACGTTTCCTATACATGAAAAGTACTTAAGGTCATAATAAAAGTGAATGTTGAAAACAAGCATCTCAATTGTTTCCAATTAGATGAGTTTGAAATATCTACATATGTACAATTGACTATCATCTCCATAACCTTATTAATCCATTTCAAAGATTTTCAAACTAACTAATCTATTAATATGTTAAACACTAAAGCAATAAAATGTCAATAATAACTCTGCATAGTGATCAGTTTTTCCATGTTTCTTTAAATGATGAAGGTATAACTTTTCAGCAGCACAGTCTTTTTTTACGTCTTTTTTTTTAAGAAAGTTCACTATGCTATTACTAACACTAACCAAATTAATTATTAAATATTAATTAACAGATTTTATTAAAACAATAACTTATTAATGCGGTTAATTAATTAAATCTAATATTCTGGTAATTTTATTTTAGGCAATATAATTGGGTTACTGATATAAACAAGTGAGTTGAATTGATTTTATAGTCAATAGTAGATTTTTTTACATTCAGATGTTTTTCTGTTAAATTTTAATATGGGCTTATGTCCTTAAAGCTGATAAATATTCTTTGTCACAATTAAATTTAAATGTAATAATTTGCGCAAAGAAACCTGGTTGTTACTTGGCAAGCAAAAAATAAAGTTATTTAAAATAATAAAATATTATGTTAAGTTCTCTAATTTGCGGGTTTATTTTTGAAAACGTTGTGTTAGGAGGGAGTTTTAAAAAAGAAAGAGGAGCTTCCTTTTTTTTTTTTTTTTTTTTTTTTTTTTTTTTTATTATTTTTATTATTTTTATAATTATTTAATTTTTTTTAAATAATTAAACAGCATAAATATATAATAAAGAAATAAATTTATTGTAACAATTATTTGTTTTTTATATTATTTTTTTAAATAAGCACAACAGGGGCTTGGAAAAGAGTAACCTGTTAAAATGTTTAACAAATGTTTTTTAAAAAGAAACCCTTTGCTCACCGTGGGCGAAATTCTAATGTATAAGCTATAAACCGACCATTTTTAAGGAAAAAAAAAACAAAACAAAATGCCTCTTTACACTATTGGTCATAACTTCTGTTTTATTAAAGTATAGAAGTTCAGTGAGGGCTCGTTTTTTAGCTGATAACCTATACCATGTTATCTTAAAAAAAAAAAATCTGGTCAATAATTGTAATTTGAGTGTGTCTTTATTTGGGATTTTAATAAATAATCAAAATTATACATATTTGTTTCTAATGTGATACTCTCATACAATTCATCAGTTAGGAACAAATTTTAAAAATTCCATCTCATTGGGTTGTCAAACATTTCAACATCAATGCCTGGGAAAGCATTGTCACTAAGAACAATATCCCCATTTACCCATTTGTTGATATCAAAACCAGGAGGGAGGTCTTTAGATATTTTGGAAGTTGGAGCAGAACAAACATCATCTGAAGAAAAAGAAAGGGGTTTTCATTTTCCTCAATTTCAGTGTCTGAAAAACTATGAAATTCTGACTGCTCCCTCTCCATCACTAAAAAATTTATTAAGAACATCTTTTTTCAATTTTTGATCAATGTCACTATCCTCTTGTAAGTCAATTTCACATTCATTTTCATTTGAATCAAATGAAAATGAAGTAAAAGGAAGTTGCAAATTTTTGGTGGACATTTTTATTCCAATATATTGAACCTCTGAAAACGTGACAAAGCAAAAAAATAAAAGCGGGTAAAAACCAGGATATTCCGGTATTTGGAATTTTTTATTACATCGAAATACCAAATATTTCTGGGATCAGCGCGCAAAGCATTAAGATGCTCAAAAAAAATGTGCCCTAATTTGATTATAGTTAATTCGTTATTCCATGGCAATAAGGTTTTATTAATGGCTTGTTCCATAGCAATAGATTTTTATAAAAAATTAAACCAAATAAAATTGTGGTCTAATCCCAATAGTTTTTTTTGGACTTAATAATCCTCTTTTTTTTACTCGTTTTGATGTTCTTTGGTCCATCCTTCAGTAAAAATTTAAGAAAAATTTTTTTTCTTTATTGTTATCAAATATGTAACTTTAAGCCTAAAAACAAATTTTTGATAAAATGAAATTAGGCTTTTTTAAATTGGCTTAATAATTTTTATTAATTATTAACTTTGCATAAAATAAGTAAGAGGACCATAAAAGCCTTTGTTTTGCTCTGATCTGAGTGATATCATAGCAATCATTTTTTATGTTTATTTATTTATTTTTTGTCTTAAAGGAATGTTCCAATCATAAACCAGTAAAAAAAAAATTTCTCACTTAAATAAAGCATTGAAAT
>JAUZNK010031744.1:0-18702 GCA_035046665.1 Euphysa ruthae
GGTATGTGATAATAACCCTAGTTATAATTGTAGTATATCTTATATTCCCATCTGGTAGTCCAGCGAATAAAAACTTGCAAAGAAGTTTGTACGACGTCAGCGAACAACGAAATCAATTCCGTTTGAAAGGAGAATACGGTGATGCGGCGTATTTGTATGACAAAGAAGATATAAAGAAATCAGAAGAAACATTTAAAATACATTCATTTAACTCCATACTCAGCGATAAAATTTCAATTGATCGTGTCATAGTAGATATTCGGACGGAAATGTAAGTATAGTTGAAATTTATTTTTAATCATCAATATTGATTAATCAAATTGTAGTTCATGATGGCACAAAATTTTGAGAGAGTCAATTATATCTCAATTTTTCAAGGCTTTAATTTAAGTAAATGCAGAAATAAACTTTTCATATGAAATAATTGTTTTACGTAAGAAGTAAGGGTGGAATCTAACACTCAATGAACTTAAAATTTTGATGATTTCAAAACTCAGTGTCACGCCCAGAGATAACTTTTCACGGAAACTGAACAGCTGTGAAAAATGAGAAACTAAAAATATTCAAAATAACAAGAAAAACAAAAACTTTGGTGATTTAGGAAGTAGCGCCTAAAGTAATAACATTCTACATCAAAAATTTTCACTATAAATTCATAAACTGAAATGTCTTTGGTGAATACTTTAGTTTTTTTCTTAGACTTCTTGAAATAAGAAAGTGGGGCTTATATTTATAATTTTTATGGAGCATAAAACTGCTCTCAGTCTGAAAAAGTTGAAAAGAGAATTAGGTTTAGATTGAAACAACGAGGTTTTGTTTAAAATTGTTCGAAAATCTTTTCAAAAATGCTTTTCAGGGAGGGAAAGAAACCTCATTAAGTAATCAAGATTTTAGCATTTTTAGCATAAATAGTCGTCTTTATATTGTTATGACACTTCCTGTCTGTTGCTTCTGTTTCAGTACTGCTATAAGCAAGTTCAAGTTGAAATTATTTTATTAAAGGTGCAGCTATCTCCATAAAAACATCTACCCAAAACATTTGCCTACTGCTAGCATAGTGATTTGTTTTTTCAATGAAGCTCTCAGCGTGCTAAAACGGACAATACATAGCATTCTAAATCGATCGCCACCGGATTTATTATTAGAAATTATACTTGTTGATGATGCCAGCGAGTTTGGTAAGTATGCTTGTTTGGGTTAGTGCAGTTTTGATTTGATTGTATTACAATTACAGATATCTCAAAGTAAATTAAAACATAAAAAGAGTTCTAATAAGATTTTGGTTGAACAAGCAATACCTGATCGTCATGGTAAATCCTCAGCTATCAATAGCGTTAAGTTAAATAGTAAAACAGGTTTTTAAGTAATAGAATGAGGGCTATATTGTGGAGCAAAGAATGATTTTGGAGTGATATATTGGGGTCCTACCAATCAGAATTAAAAGAATAGGATTAACTAGAATTGTTCTGAAAGAAAGATCAAAATATTTTTTTCTTTATGAATTTTTAGGTCTCTGACCAGAAAAAATTTAGATTCCAATCTTCTAGAAATTAACCAAAAGGGTTTGGGTAAAGACCAAGTAAAAATAAGGCAAAAATAAGTGAAGACTTATTTTCAATTTAATATAATTATTTTATGGAGTGAACTTTTTTTTTTTAACGTTTACTTGTTTACTGTTTGTTCTTTAATTAGTAGACTTCAAAGTGCTCGTTTTGCTTAACTTAAATAAGGGTATTTGTGCAAACTTACATAAAAAAAATAAAAATAATGAATAAATAAAATAATAAAAATATTAGAAATAAACGTAGAAGCTTCATGCATGAACAACTATAATGTATAATATAACCTCTGATATACTCCCTAAACTTAGAGTATGTAAGAAGCTTCATGCATGAACAACTATAATGTATAATATAACCTCTGATATACTCCCTAAACTTAGAGTATGTAAGAAGCTTCATGCATGAACAATTATAATGTATAATATAACATCTGATATACTCTCTAAAGAGATGTCCTCTTAACAGCTCCAGTAATTGCAAAGGCTGACTTGTACCAGATGGATTCAAGATCATTACAAAAAGTCTGTTTATGAGGCTGATCGAAGATCATATCCCATTACTACAGATTGAGTCTGTCCTATAATGTATATAACGTATAATTTATAATGTATAAACACCTTGCATTACTTTAGTTTTTTTTTTTGTCAATCTACACGTTGTTTAAAGTTGAAACTTTCATCTATATTTAAACCAAGATGCTTCTGGACATGTCTATCTTAACAAGGATCTTGTTGAATAACAAAATCTGGTGCCGGATTTCTCTTATGGGTAAAAAGACTGCTGTAGTTTGCTTATTTGCAACTTTTCATTGAAATAACCTATCCTTGGTTAAAACTTTAAAAAAAAAATATGTATCATCAGCAAATAATTACAGAAAAGGTTTGGTTTATGTTATCAGAGAAATCGTTTATGTAGAAATAATAATCGACCAAGAACAGAGCCTTGTGGAACCCCAGAATTGATACTTAACCAAAATGAATTTTTTTCCATTTAGATGCACTCATTTTGATGAAATAGCATTTTTGTTTATGAATTAGGCCTTCATTCCCAAGTTTATCAAACACCTTTGAAATAACAAAAAATACACCTCTAGTATCAAAAATAGAGCCATCAAAGGATCTATAAATTTCACGTGTAGTAACAATTATTCGCAAAACACAAGTATCTCCA
Organism: Euphysa ruthae; assembly: GCA_035046665.1. Lineage (NCBI taxonomy): Eukaryota > Metazoa > Cnidaria > Hydrozoa > Anthoathecata > Corymorphidae > Euphysa > Euphysa ruthae. The sequence goes on from JAUZNK010031744.1 coordinate 2,733, forward strand.
ATATAGAATCTGTTTGATCTTTTGATAGAAGTTTGTTATTTTGGTTTTCATAAATCATAAAAAACGATTTTGGTCTATAATTTTGAACAATAGTGACATTTACTTTAGTGAAGAAATTTTTCAGAATTGATCGCGGATTTAAGTAGTAAGATTATTGGTAAGGCAATGAAATTCCTGAATAAGGGGGTGATGCATAATGAGTTTTTGACCCCATTGATGCATCACGTACAGAAATCTTGTCATACCCATAAAAATTTTTTGGGTTAAAATCCTTAATTATTTTTGAAATATCAGAGACCGAAAACTTATTACTTGATAAAAGTTTGTTCGTTCTTAATTTTTGAGATTGGGTAGGACACTTTTATTTTGAAGAGCACTACATTACTTTAAAAAGAATTGATTGAAAAGGATTGCTTTGTCTATGAAATTGAGTGTAGGAAAATTATTAAAAGGTAATGGTGGTATCAATGGTATTTTGATTTTGGTTATAAAATATTCTTTGCAGCTTATAAACAAGATTAACTTAGAATATTTTCTTAAATCCATTTACAACTATTATACGGATTTCCTACAGTATTTTTCACAATTTTTAATCCAGTATTTTCATTCGTCGCCGCTGTGCCAACTACCAAAAACAACAAAAAACAACTTGACGGAACAATAACGATGTTTTAAAGATTTGTTTCAAAAGATTGATTGGTTTCAAACAATAATATCGTTATTGATTGGACGTTTTTAAGCAATGGGCAAATAGAACGATATCATAAAATGTTTGTTTTTTTTAAACAATTTGATTTGAAGATTTAGCTCAAATGGTAAAGTGCTTGCTAAGTAAGTAAGTATTTATTCTTCCACAAAAAAAGTATACATAAGCTAAGAAAATAACAAGAGCAGAGGAAAAAAAGATAACAAAAAGAATAAAAATAAAAAAAAAAAACACAAATGGTGGCAAGGATAAGCACAAAAAATTTCTGAAAAAACAATATTTCCATTGTGGTCCTGCTATACGTCACACACAAAAACATGAAGATTGGTTCAGCCGAAAAAAAAGACAGTGTTTTTTACAGAATTATAATCTATATTTATTAGGTCTGCGAACATTATCCAGAGAGATAACAAAAAATGTTTCCTTGATCTTATGTTTGAAAATGCTATAGTTTTGATTGATTTTATTTCATTAGAAAGCCTGTTTCATATAAAGGGATCTTTTGATGACACAAAATTTTTTCCCATGGTGGATCTTCTTAAGGGTGTATCTAACCTTAGATGGCTGTAGCGTAAGGAATTCTTCTATTTTCAGAAATTTTAAAAGATTTCAGACATGTTATTTGGGTTGGGTCTACTGCAGAATTTAAATGCATGTACAGCAATACCTTGATTAACCCTCATATCAACAGGCAGCCAATTAATGATTCTATACTGCTCAGTGCCAATGTTGGCACAACTATTCATATTTTAACAAAATCTTATACATTTATTTTTTGCACTTTTTAAACGGATTTTAAGTAAGTCGTTGAGGCCTAAATACCAAACAGAACATGCATAGTCAAAGTGAGGTTGAAACAGAGCATTGCTTAGAGCACACTTCAAGGCTGGTGTTAAGAAAGATTGTTTTCTGGATAAAAATCTAAATTTTAAACTTAAAACAAAGCAACCCAATGTCTCTCCACTCAGGATTGGATCTAACAAACATCTTAGATATTTGACTGAGATATGTTGTTTAATAGATTTGACTCTATAGGTCATACTCAAGGGACCTGATTTTTTAGTTTTCACTTTGGATGAAAAGATGATACACTTTATATGAGAGGTACGGGGATCGACACCCCGGTGCTCCAAATTTCTTTTTATTTTATTATTTAATTTTCTGAAGATAGCAAATTTTATCATACGTTGTCAAGTACACCAGAACCAAACCCCAGCGCCCTTCCATAATAAATTAGTTCTAAAAATTATTTGTTTTGGGCTTGGCCCCACGTTAAAGTATTTAAATAATCGAATCCGCAAAATTTCTTTTTAAAATTTATTTTTAAACGCTATATGCCCCAAAAAGTCAAATCCAAAATTATCAGCTTTTATTACTTCGTTCTAAAGCACTTTAGCTTTAATCATATCAGGGTTCACCAAATATCAACTACTGAAAATATTTTCTTTAAAAAAATATAAAAAGAAAATTTAATAAACCTATCTTTGAACATTAAATCGCAATAATAAGAAAACATTTCTTTTTTTCATTCAAATCAATGTTTTATACATTTATTCGGTTTGACATCGCCATATATTTCTAGACAAAAAAGATCAACCGCCTACCATAAACACATATCATATATTACACTCATTCATTCAGGAGGAAAATTGGAATTAACACCATAGAATTAAACACCCTCAGGTAACGAAAATAACCTAAATATAAATGGTATAAACATTCATAATTTATTAGCACCATTCAACTTTTTGTTTTGCCCCTCTAGTTTATCTACGTCCGTCCTACTCTTTTAAATGTTGTACACAAAAAAAGAAGTAGTTTATTAATTATATTTTACTCAAAATAAAGCAAAAAATGTTATTCGTCGTCCAATTTATTATTGAGTTTACCCTCAAACTTGCACTGCTTAGCACTTATAAAAAAGAATTTCTATCACATAAGACTTATAATAACATTCTAATGTCTTGTGAGCTATGACGAAAGAAAGAAAACCTGACGAACTATAGTTGGTAAAAAAGGTCGTTCCACAATTTTTTGATTTCATAAGGTAAAGACAAAGACTTTTTGATCAAACCTATATTTAATACTCTTTCATTCTTATTTACAAAATTATATAGGATCTTAGCTTGCAATTTCATTATTTTCTTGCACTTGGTAAAAATATCTTTAAACTTGGAAGACTACATCGTTATTCACTTTATCTCTTTTATGTTGACAATTTTTATAAACTGTTTTTGAACAGTTTTTTTTTTTTTTTTTTTTTATTTTATCTGAAGTGACGGATGAAAATATTTATATTTTTAAATACGGTAGGTAATGTAAGTATAAATATGGTAATATAAAATTTTATTTTTATAGTGGTATTTGAGCAGGTGGTGAAGAGATCTTGCTAAAGGTTTTATACAAAGGGTTTTTCTTCTCTAGTTATCCAGTTAAAAGCAAATATAATTTCCTTCAGCAAGTTAACTAAGTACTATCAAATAAAAGTTCTACATAATCCAACAACTAAACTTTGAATTAAGCGGTTGAAAAACAGCGCCAATAAAACCATTAAACTTGGTATTTAGTTACATGAAAACCTTGCTTTAAAATGATATAATCATAAATAATCAGAAATATAGTCAGACTTAAATACCATATGAGAGTTATTTTCTATATGAGAGTTAATTTCTATGGAACTATGGAAGAATTAATAAAAGAGTTTTTTAATATACTAGAGTTTTTTTTTACTATGTGAGAGTTAATTACTATGTGAGAGTTAATTACTACATTGGAGCTAATTACAATGGGAGAGTTAGTTAATATGTCAATTTTAGTTACTATGGGAGAATTAGTTACTATGGGTGAGGTAATTACTATGGGTAAATTAATTACCAAGTCAGAGCTATTTGATATGTGTTGTGTGAGTTATTATTCCATGAAATCTAAACATTATGTATCAATTACTTACTATGTGATCATCAATTGCTTTTTAACAGTTACTATCTATGCGAGTGTTAATTTCTACGTGAAAGTGGAAAATGAAAAAAAACAAAATTTCTGAAAATTCCAAAACTATGTTTGTTTTTTGTTTAACTTCCACATTCTGTTTGACTAATATGAAAGTTTAGTAGATCTGTTTAACTAAAATTAAAAGTAAAATCTTAGCAGAAATTTTTATAACCATTGTTATAGAGTTTTAATTAAAAGGATGAGATGGCACAAAATTTTCCTGGTGACAAACCTTGTATGCTAATAAGTGATGTTCCAATCTAAAGTATAGTAAATTCTTGAGTTGTTTGTAAAGCAGGAAAAGTGAGTTTTTTTTGATAAATACCAGTTTTTCTTAGAGAAGACTGCTCCACCAATTCTTATTTTTTAAAAATTGTTCTATACTCTATGATGTATGTTCTATACTCAAAAGCTCCTAATGGTTTTTACAGGAAAGCGTGAGTTTAAACTTTGCATGAGCTGCGAAGCTTTAAAAATCGAAAGTCTGTTAAAAAACTATAATATATTAAATTTAAATATACAAGCTATTAGGACCGAGCAAGACATCCGTTATAGGGTCAGCTATTTTTTTTTCTACCTTTTTATTTTTAGAAAATCTCAGAGAACCGCTTGCTGGTCATATTGAGATGCTCTCAAGAAAAATTAGGTTGCTTCGAAATGAGGAACGTTCTGGGTTAATACGTTCACGACTAATCGGAGCAAAGGAGGCGAGTGGCCAGGTTTTGATATTTCTAGATTCTCACGTGGAAGTAACACCAGGTTGGATTGAGCCTTTACTAACAAGGGTTCACGAAAACAAGTATTTTATATTTCATCAAAACCAATAAATATTTTTTTTTCTCTAGTTTTTCTCATTTTCATTGAAGAGAGCTCAAAAACCCAGCGCTTAATAAATTTTGACCCGAATGAAAATTTAATTGTATTATTTGATTAGCTACGTTTAAAAATAAGCTGAATAGGTTTAGCGAGCCAGACAAGAGACTTAAGGGAAGGTCTGACTTAGTATTGTTTAAAAGATAACATCAAACTTCATTAAACCTTTCTGACATCCACTGTCTCCGTTATATGCAGACACAGGGTGAGGAGAATATCACGCCTAAAGAGCTTTAACTTACATATTTTAGGGTATATTAATCTTTGTAAAAGGGGTTTTGCACAGCTTGCTCATATATCGTAAATAAAAAGCAGTCCAGAACACGTACTGCTGGTGAAAATGAAGAATAAAACAAAATAAGTTATGAAAGAAAAATTAAATTTTGCAATTAACCTTTTTTCATTCAAAAAATACAAAAATGTTGTTATTTTATGTTAATCTTACATTAGATCAAATATAGCAGTACCCATCGTTGATGTTATCGATGCAGATACGTTTGAATACGTTTTAAATAACAAAAATAAACATCAACGAGGAGGGTTTGGGTGGGATCTTTTCTTCAAATGGATTGACGTCAATGATTATGAGAACAGCTTAAGAAAAACAGATACAGACCCTATCAGGTAAGAAGATTAAAGTATCAAAACTAAATACAATTATTTATATTGCGACAATGTTTTAAATGTTTCGTTATTGTCACAGTTAAGTATACGTAGTATTAAGCAATTCTTCCTTGATCCATTGCTTTGAAATAATCTAAGTAAAGGTAATAGGCCGATTTGAACCCCTCAAAATGAGCTAGCATGTTATTGAAGTTAGCATGTTAGCATGTTATTGTATTTGGTCTGGGAGATCATTCAACACCTAATCGTGATGGGAATTTAAAGACTGTTCAATGTCCAAAAATATTCACAAAGAAATTACCAAAGTAATACGTCACCGTCACACTGTTGACTGCTAAGTTCATATGAAAGCGTTGAAAAAAACTTATTTTATTCTCTGTAATATAACGATACATGACAGTTCCTGTAACCAATCAAACAATTTAACTTGTCAATTCCTAACCAGCCCCTGATAACCTGCTACTTGAGAGAGGAGACAAATTTAAGTTATAAATTTATTTTAATTAATTCCTTAAGGGGTAAACCAACCTAAATTTTTGAAAAAAAGAAAAAAAAAATTTATTGTTTTTAAACACTTTGATGTATGTAGAAGATGGAAATAAAACCCTCTTCTCAAAAATATTTGTGTAAATGCCCAAGATTACAAACGTCTAAGGGGCACTCTAAAACAACCGTCTTTGCAACGGCCATAGCAATATAAGTTTTCTGGCTATAGTTCAAATAAACTCTGCTAAGTGTCTCCCTTGTGGAGTATATATTCATATTAGCTTGGTTCATCAAGGCAAATTATTGTTTTTGAGGCTGAATGCTGGTGTTAAATTTAGTGTTCTACAAGTGTTCCAGCTATAAACATGGATAAAACTTGTAGAGTCAAACAAAGTTCGAAAGTATCAGGAAAAAGGAGAGGATTCCATGGAGGAAGACCTCAAGATGGTAATGATGAAAGAGTTCCTGTAAATAATATAAATAACAAATATAATCCTCTTGCTGCACCTGTTGTAAATATTACCTTTCGCTCCCGAGTCAATCGTCCTACCACTATGCCAATTCCGTTTTATGATATATACAAACTAATTGTGTAAACCGTGCGCGCATTAGGCCACGGTCATCCGGATATTGAAACATTTACGTCACTAATGAATATTCCCAAACCAATGAAGCCAAATAATTATGATAAACTTATAAAAGTAACATCAAATGCAACTCAATTTTTTGCAGAAGATACTATGTATGAAGCAACATCTGATATTTGAAACATGACGACAGTCGATAACGAAAAACTTGATATTGGTGTATCTTTTGACGGTACCTGGCAAAGTAGAGGTTTCTCATCTCTAAATGCTGTACTTAATGCTATATCTCTTAACAGCAGAAAAGTTTTGGATGTTGAGTCAATGAGCCAGTATTGCAAAGGGTGCTTTTTAAAAAAGGAATAACTGAAAACTGACCTAAAAGTTATGCTCAATAGAAAAATTCACATGTTTGCAAATAATATTGCAAAGGTAGTGCCGGTGGTATGGAAACAGAGGGTCAAAGTATTTTTTTAATCACTCAATCGACAAACATAATTTACGATATGTAAACTATTTAGGTGACTGTGATAGTAAAAGTTACCTTAGTGTAAAGGATACTTTCCCTGAAGTCACATTTGATAAATTCGAATGTGTTGGACACTACTAGAAACATGTAAGTACAAGTTTACGTAATTTAAAAAAAAAGAGAAAGGACTTGATGGCCACGGTCGTTTAACCGATTCGACAGTTGACCGATTGCAAAATTTTGTAGGAGTTGCAATCAGAAAAAATTCTGATCAATTAAAACAAATGAAAGCAGGTGTTATGTTTTAGCTAGTTTGTTTCATGATACTTCTTCAAAATCAAATAACTTGCACTTTTCACATTGCCCTATCTGAAGTAGCAGTTGGTGTAAATACAATGCTGATATAAGCCAGGCCTTCCATTATCAATTTTTTTTAAATTAAGAAAAATATTAGAAGTTTTAAGCAAAGATGCTTGCATGGCAAAAGAGACAGAATGCGAGTGAAAGTTTTTATTTGATACCACCTACCAAAAGTAATTTATGTATCGCTTTCGACTCTAAACTTGTGTATGACGCAGTAGTCAGTTTTAATATTGGACGTAACCATCATAATATATGAAAAGTTAGACATGATGCCAAGTGTTTACACTTTGCAAGGATTTAAGAATGCAAAACGTTTAAAAAGTGCAGAGTATCACACGGTGAAGAAAAACAAAGTCCGGAAACAGGTTTCACGTTCAAAATAGATGTAAAAGGCAGATAAATTTGTAGAAAAAGAAGATAAAAGTCATGAAGCTGGTTGATTTTTACATATGATGAGTGTTTTATTGTTTTTTAAGCTATTAGGGTGATTTTCCATTGGTTTTTGTTGAAATATTTCTTTTTATGAGCTTTTCTCAGAATGACATATTTTGCACGCCAACCATGATATCTTCTGAACCGCTAAAATGTGTTCCATGAAATTTCCAGGATATGATTGTATTAATGTTTGCTGTTATTTAAATAGAGGAAATCTCATTTAATTGTGTTTTCTGTAAGTTATCAATAAATATAAGCAAAAGATTTTACCTTGAACTTTGACTGTAGGTAATTTTAGTTACCGATATTTTCAGAAAAAATTCTCTCAGTTAATCACAAAGCCACATCTGATGCACAGCTCCTCTAAAAATTAGCTTCTAATTCTTAGTACGTCCTCAGATTTTATGGATGGAGCTAAGACTGAAATTGCCGAGATTTCAGATATTTTTAGTTACCATGTAACCGGCAGCCATTTAAAATTTTTGAAAAAATTTTTTGTCTTAGATTTTTGTATACTACATCAGCTCTGTATGCTGAAACTGAGAATAAAATTTATTGGATGGTTACGAAGTTTACCCTTAAAGGAAAAAGATTATATAACAAATGATAATCAAATATTGAATGATTGTAATTGAGAAAATTTGCTAAAGTCATCATAATAAGACAATATAGTAAAGATATGAGTGGAATAATAACAAGAAATGTAAAACTATAGAAAAAAACCCTATAAAACTAAAACTTCATAAGAAGAAATATATGGGTCTAAAAATTAAAAGAAGAATAAATCATTAAATAGTCTTTCAAATTCTGTTAGGATTAAGAGTTAAATGATCTGCTAGGTACGCTAACCTAACTTAGGTACTCTAACGCTAACTTCGTACCTCAGTTTGTGGGGCTCAAATTGGCATATTCTCTCTACTGTCTAACAAAGGATATTAATTAAGTTATCTAGGCTTATGACCTGAATCGTCTATTCAAATTAAATACAAAAGTAAACATTATTCTTTGTTACATATTTATGTTTATATTTATATATTTATGTTTTTTATTTTTTTGCTATGCAACCTCTTTTCACAAATCAAACCTGTTTTGTGTTTTTCTTTTTCTTTTTTATACTCATATTTTTAATTTCTTTGCGTACCGTTTTAAACCTGATGATTGTATTTTTGAAGCCAAAGTAAAATTAACGGGCTGAAAAATAACTTTCATAAATTTTGAAACAAATCGCAATCTGCAGTGAATGCAAAAACCCAGTTCTAGTGTACTTTATTGACCCTAGATTCTGTTTTCCAAATTCGTCAATCCATTGTTTATCAATTTATGGGAATGTTTTTTTATTATCTTTTATTTGTAATAGGTCGCCCACATTGGCTGGAGGCTTATTTGCAATAGATAGAAAGTACTTTTATGATATGGGTACGTACGATGAAAATATGAATATCTGGGGAGGAGAAAACCTGGAAATATCATTCAGGGTAAGATGGAATACAATGTATGGGTTGTAAGTGCCTCTAACAGTTCACATCTCCATATTTAAGAACAAAAAACAGAATTATTTTCAAGAATTTTTCTTAAACTTCGTATAATGAATATCCCATCACCAAAAAGAGATATTGATATAGCTTAGGCTAATCCTAGCAGACGATACTTTAAAACTTAGAAGTTAAAATTTGAGTGGCTTCATTGACTTGATTACTAGAAGATTAGTCTGAATTCCTGACATATGCAACATATTAGGCAAAACATACGTTCCATAGAGCAGAAACAGTAGGGTAGGTTAACGCCCACATCTTCATGCTTCTATACTGGCTCAATATGGGTGGTCATGGTTTATAATTAAACTCGAGGAAGTAGAAAATCTTGAGACTATTCAGTTTAAAATATGATTATAACTTCATTTTCTTATTCTCTCAAAGTATAAAACGTGACTGAAGATTATTTAGCCATATCTGGTAACATTTCCAGTATAAACTTGTTGCTCCTGTCGTTCATTTGCGAATATACCTATTCGTAAATGTTAATCTGTACATGTATTAATGCTTTTTTCCAGATATGGATGTGTGGTGGCAGGATAGAAATTCTACCATGCTCTAGGATAGGACATATATTTCGGAAGAGTACTAACCCTTACAGTTTCGGTGAAGAAGGAGTTATAAAAACTGTGTCAAGAAATCTTAATAGACTGGCTGAGGTATGGCTTGATGAATACAAAGACTTCTATTACGCAAAGAGCCGTCATGCAAAGTTAGAATATTTTCATAGTAGCATTTGCATAAAACATGTCATGAAGTAATTGTGTTAATTATTTTCATTATTGGAACCTGTCACGGGCATTTTTTTGGCGACGTAAGGCTGCATGATTATTTATTCTGTTGTCCACTTATGCAAGTTTGAAAAATATGTAAAAAGAATTTAACAAAAGCGGTAAAAAAAATCAAAATGGTGAAAATTAACGAGTGATAGCTAGTTGAAAATGAATTTAATTGTATTCTTAACCATTAAATTAGAACATGTTTGAACATTTTATAAAATTGCCTAATTAGTTTTTCAACACATGTTTTGTATGAGTTTCAAAGATATAATTCTAAAAAAATATTATTGTTAGCATGATCCGTATTCCAAAGAGCTTTAATAATTTAGCCGCTAATGCTTTTATTAATGATAATTTAGAAATATTGACTTTGGAGATGTTAGTGACAGAATTGCTCTACGAAAAAAGCTTAATTGTAAATCGTTCAAATGGTATTTAGATAATGTTTATCCAGATTTGTATTTGCCGGATCTGTATCCTCCTGCAACCGGATGGGTAAGATGGTTTTAAAATAGTTGCCAATAGATTGCCTTTTTTCGTTTAAATTAAACAAGTAGTAAAAAATCTGCTTATTGTTCTTAATGCATACTCGCTGAAGAAGGCAAGCAGAAATAAAATTTTTATTCAGTTATTCTTTCAACACTTACAGTCACGCGAACATCATTAAAATTGAAAATGTCCTGAACCATTGGGGCATAATAATATCACTATAACTTTTTATATTTGGGGGGACTGGGGGGTTTTATACTCCGAATTGAGAGGACCTACATCCCTCATGGCGCTTCCAAGGAACTAGTGTGGTTTTACCTCTAAAGTGGAAGAGCTTAAGGCTCTCATGGCGTCTTCATCGCGTATATAAATAATTAGTAAATACTAATGTAAGCCAGTACAGTTGTACGTACTAAACAATTAGCAAATACTGATGTAGGCGTGGAAAGTTTCACTTACATAAACAATTGGTAATTGTATGTTTACATGCCATATTGTCCGCTGCTCAGAGATCCTGGTTATTTTCATTTAAAGGTGCGTCAGGCCAATTTATACCAAATGATGAAGGAAGATAATAGATGCCCGTGGTTGAAAGTGAATGCCTAAAAACTATGCCACAAAAATGTGTCGAAATATATTGTGGAAAGAATCGCAAGAAGTTAGGTCTTGGTAGAACGCCACCAGCTCCGTGTAACCTATGTGGTGTAGGGGCAAAGTCCGCGACTGTTTTGTAGGCAAGTTGGTTCTCACTGTGTTGCTCAATAATTGATAGGTACCTGGGAAGCGTTCGCGTGGAGACTTTGCCTGTATGTTGTGTGTATTGGTCCAAACATTCATTTAGAGAATTTTCTGACTATGGAATATCGGTATACATATTCCCACCATGAATGAGAAACAAATTAGGAATCAATATAATAACACTTGCTGAATATGTGGCCCTCACGGAAATGGATAAAAACATCCTTGATGAGCCTATTCAAGAAGCTGTTAAGATAAGTTCATTGAAGCCTATCTAGCCTACTGCATTTAGAAAAAGCATCCTTGATCGGCCAATCCCGAGGGCTGTTAAAGATAAAAATTGAAGCCGTTCCGGCCTATGCTTTTTAAGAGGCATGTAAACAAAGAAAATCATCCACAACTTTATCCAGACGTATATTACGCTTTAGTTGTCGAAAACGTCCCAGTGTTCTACCCAGAAGGGTAAATCAAGAACAGAAACACAATCATTTGGAAAGAGATAAAGGAATGTTTCAATGGTCTTCAATTAGATATGCGGCCGGTAGCAAGAGGGCCAGATATCATGAAAGAAGGCGAGGTCTCATTTGAAAACGGAGAAATTAAGGTAACCATAGCCATGGCCTCGGAAGTGCTAGAATTTTTTGATCCAGACGAATGCTACAAAATATTCACTGTTGTAGGAAAGGCGGGTAAAGAAACCCTAGCCCCGTGACCGAATAGGAAGATGTCTTTGACCACTGTATTAAGAGTGAGACTGTTATTCGCGGCGGTGAGGTCAGCGCCGACACTCGTCATTGCATCAATCAGAAAATTTGAAAAATGAGGCGTGAAAATGTATGTGGTATATGTTCATTATGAGTTTCGGCCGCTTTGAGCATGATGCGTCTAGCAAACTTAGATGGTATGCTCTTTAGCGACGTCCTCACTCTAACTGATGTAGTGCGGTTCTCCACTTGAGTGTTCAATCAAAACCCCCACCCTTATAACGTCGGTCATGTTGGGATCATGGCAGAATCACAACTCAAAATCTCAGAGACTTACTTGACTCTGAAGATATGAAAGAATTCTCTGCCGGTAAGGTCGTTTATAGCATTGGCACCCGTTCAACGAATAAGTTTCCGAGAGAGAATTTGCTGTCCGATTCGTCGAAAAATGCTCTAGGCACGGTGAAGATTATAGCATTATTATCTATGACCACAATGAATTTGCTTACCTCTGAAATGTTCTAGGAGGAAGAAATCGGTTCCTGAACTTCGAAAAAGTCGACGACATCCACCAAATCAGGTATAAGAATTGCAAAACAAGGGCTCAGTAGTTTCATATATGGATATTCGTCTTTGCATACGCCAATCTTGCGATCCGAAAGATGCTAAGAATTTTCCCCCAAGAAGACCTTCTACGGGTTTGCACAGATGCCATCTAAACCAAGTCCCTTTCCATTAAGGTGAAAAACCTACTTGTTGAAGACTATCATAGGTAAGGACAATGGTGGTACAAGCAAAGCGGATACGTAGATTGTGGTTGACCATAGCTTCAGGGGTTCGATATGCAATGCTGTCTACACAGCGATCTTGCGTGTAAGGTTTGACGCCCTGCCTCCTATTGTACTATTTACTATGTACTATCGTGTAATCGTTGACACATGCGCTATTATCAGTTACATAACCCCATGGAATTTGCAGACAACAATGAATACTGGGATCAGGAAAATAACTCAAGCTACGATTATTACTTGGATCTGGATTATGATCCATACGAAAAACATCAATACTAATGAGCCACAAATAGCAGTAGTGATTTTGTGAACCCGTGCTTTAAGAATTAAATGTAGTAGAGGGCAGGTTTCCCAGGTTTCGAATTTCGGGGCAAATTTGATTAGGGATTATGCCTCACCATGGATCTTTCGCACGTTGAAGACCAACTTCCTTTGGTTTTCCTTCGTTGATAAAAACGTAGACAATTGTACAGATAGGCAAGAGCGTCTCACTTAGGCGAGCTTTCTCAGCTACCAATGGGACCTTTAACATATCGATCGCTCCCGCTGGAGCAAAACCAGTCATTCGCGTTGATGTATTGTTCATATCTTCCTCTGAAGTGGGTAAAATTGCTACAAATTCACGGTTGTCTAGGCCACTGTCTAGTTCTTGTTGTGCCTGTGCCCTGAACAGTCGCTTAGCCAAAAGATGATTAAAGGACTCGAAGAAAGCCTGTGATCTATGATGGCCTGGTTGTGCTCAACGGGCTCGAACCCTTTGGTTAGTTATAAGCGTAGCCACTACTTGCTAAAATTCATGCCTGTCGTCAGCCACCAGCGTACTTGGCCATACAAGGGTTATATTATTGTATTTGCTAGTAAATGCCACGGCAATCTCGTTAGCTGACTTCGAGGTTAATGGTAATGGGAAAAAATACCTTAGGAGGCTGAATCTGCATGTATTCCCAGACATTTTGTTAAATAATCGTATCCAGACCTTCTCATTTGAGACAGCGCCTATTGGTAGCCTCGAATGGAGCGCGGTAATACTCTGAAACTCACCAGTGCCATAGAACCCTTTGTTGAAAAAATTATCAAGCCCTTTAGATGTCAAAAATTTTGTGTTTTTTTCCCATTCTCGCCGATTACAATTAATGAGGTCATGTATTCGAGGAGCCCGGTCAATCTCCAACTAGCAGGTTGAGTGAGTTCCGGTAGATCTCCGGTGTATAATAGGAGATTCACAGGTCCAGTGAGTGGTGAGAACCATAGCAAACCGCAACATTGTCTTCCCGTCTTGGCGCTAGATCTCTAAAGAATTTTCAGCGAAATTTATCATAGTGTGGACAAGAGGGCCGGGGATTTTATCTCCCTGGTCACTGTAGCTGACCTCTAACATTTTGGTGCAAAGATCGACAGCAAGAGTAATGTAATATTGAAAAAATCGCAAGCATGATGATTTATATATACCATGCCTCATTCTAAATCCACGCTATGAAAACACAGATACCATCTCAAAACTCTAGGCCGAGAAGTTAATCAAGAGCGAGATTATGTGCTTAAAATGGCCCCAGAACCCATCTTTTAATCTACTGTGGCAAAACGTAGCCAAGTTTAATTGAAAGCATAATATTCTAGCAGCACACTGAAGCAAACCGAAGGTAGAGGGGGTTAAGAAATTTGCAAAACCTTGGCTGAACAACGTCAAAAAATGCTTTGTCCTCAGAAAAACGGCCAATAAGGAGCTCACATTCTGTCCTTCTTCACCCCGGTCATTGGTGCAATTGCTCAGCTGTAATTATCGCTGCTCAAATAATTGATACAAAAAAATACGCAGTATCGGCCTAAAGTCTTACAAAATTTTTTATGTGCAGATCATTTTTTGCTCTATCAGGACCAAAGCCCCATCATTTCTTGTTCAGTTTTTACAAAACCAAGGTGCATAAAGCCCGCTTAGCCCCTCAGAGAATGCCTACAAGTGTAAGCCGGTGGGAAGCTTCAGCAAGCTTCTTTCGGAAAAATGTGCAGTCCCCTAATATGATGTTGTCGGCGTCTGATGGTAGACTAAATGAGTTGAACCACTCCACATTTTACGATTTTATCGCAATGCCATCATATGAATTCCGAGATGCTATCCAGTGACTATCGGGTAGCACCACTTTCGAGCCAGCAGTCAGCTGTAGCCTAGTCAGAAAATAGTTTGCAAAGTTTTAGGGGTTCTCTGTTAATTCCCCTTCAAACGTTTATGCAGCAACAATAGCTAAAACTACGTGGCTAGGCATAGGCCATAGGGTATATGTCCATACGTCTATTGGGTACAGGATTTTATCTTTCGCAATACACTCTATCGTAAAATTTTTGGGAACGAGCGTCATTTCTACTCGCTTGACAATCCAGCGGGCAGACGTGATTATAATAGCGGTTACAGTCATCGCTTAGGTGGCAACTCTGGTTTAGCACAAATTAAGGACAGCTGCAGGGCCATATCATTCAGTAGCAAACATTTTTGTCGACCATCGTCAGGAGCGGGTAGTACGTGACAGTATAATACGTATTTAGCTAGCAGAAGTTTATGTGGAATGCAATCATAAGCCTTTGAAAAGTCCATTAAAATGTCCCTATAATACCTTCTATTGGCTAATAAGGGTTCTGCCTGCAACAACGGCATCTTGCATTTAAGCATCTGAAGAGGGCAAATAGAATAATCTTCACTGAGTGCAGCAAATTGCTCCTCTAGGTGTCCCCTAGGCTGAATTGATCTTTTCAACTTTTTTTTTTTCTCCTGGACAAGTTCATGGTGTATTGCTTTATCCTCCAGGAAAGTGAGAACTCTTGTACTCGATGGAGGTATACCTCAAAATAAGGATGGCTTATCGCTATTTTTTTTTGACACTTCTATTGGACGGCTCAGATAGTGGCTGCCATTATGTGATATTGAAGGCCTCTCTTGAGAAATACCATGTCCTGTATATCACCGCAACGTATGATGGTTGGAACAGGTTTGCTATTTTCGTACCTGTAACTCTCCCAAAGGGGGTCACTAGAGGATAAAAATCGAAGACGAGGTGGCTCTGAGTTTTGAGACGAGAGATCCCAAAAAGCTACATCATTATGCCAAAACTAGAGAAATGTTCAAAAGACATGAGTAGATGTTACGTAGTATTTATGAGGCCGAATGGCCATATAAAATAATTGATCCTTGTAAAATTGACATTGAGATAGTAGATAGATAGCATTAGCTAAACCCTACACTTAACAAAACCCATAATATGACCAGGTCTGTGCCACAGCGCCAATTAACACTGGTAGCCAAACTTAAGGACTAGTTACAGCCCAAGGTTGACGCTCGTGAAAGCCTTGTAAACAAATGTATTCGTAAGTAAGTAAGTAAGTAAGTAAGTAAGTAAGTATGTCAGTAAGTAAGTAA
>JAUZNK010031755.1:5695-52880 GCA_035046665.1 Euphysa ruthae
TAACTGAACAAGCCCAAAATAACTGAACAAGCCCAAAATAACTGAACAAGCCCAAAATAACTGAACAAGCCCAAAATAACTGAACAAGCCCAAAATGAAAATTAAAGGTGGAAACTTATTAGAGAGGATTCTTTTTTGAGAAAAGGATATTAAACTATATTATAGGAAGATATTAAAATTTAATGTAACATAAAAAAAGTGTACTTTTTAACGAATTGCTCATACTAATTATAATTAAATTAAATGACTAAAACAAATTTTTTTTTTAATTTTTGTTTGTAAAAATAATAAAATAAAATAAAGAAACTTAACTAGATAGAAATTAATTTAAACAATGATTTACATTTCTTAAGACATTTTAAGTTGATTTTGCGTTTAACCGTACTGCAGCATGCAAATAATACACGACTTAGCCAGCCTAACCTATACCTATCAGTTAGGTAGCAGAAGACAAAACCACCAATAAATCTCACTAATTAACAAGCTTGATCATAGCATATGCATTAATTTTACATGAATTTGTTGTTAGTTTCCAATATGAGGCGTACCTTTTTATGCAAAGTATTTGTTGTTCTGTAAAAATACTGCATTTTACTTGATGCTTATTTGAGAATGGATGCACATTGGTCAAAATGAGCTGAGAGGATGAAGGCTTATTTGAGAAGGTATCTTATTCACGAAAAGATTTAATAAATCGTTTATGGTAAACATAAAATAAATTTTAATTGACTTAGAATAAAGCCTTATGACACACAGCATTTTCTTCATTTGAACAACTTTCATTTGGTCTATATTTGGTAAAGTTTAATTTAATAAATAGAATACAATCAAAATTTGACCTGTTTAGAGGCCTGGGCTCTGAGCCCAATTAAATTAACCACAAAGCTAAAATTATCTCATAAAAATTTAACGAGATCCCAACATATTTTCTTAAAAAAATTTTTTTCAGAATATATTTTTTAAGGTACTAATACTTTTCAGACAAATGTTTCAAAATTTTTTATATTTCAAAATTGTTAGTAATTTTCTACCATTTTGGAAGGATCGAAAACCGGCATAAAAAGTTTTGAGAAAGCAGTGCAATTGAACCAACAAAAAAATGAAAAAGTGAAAGCAAACAGACACTCATTAAAATAAGAAATATATTAAACTGATTAGAAGAACAATTAAATCTTTAGCCTGCTTTTGTCTCGTTTACCAAAAAAAAGGGCTAACGAGAAATTTTTTCAAATTTGTCATTAAACTCAATAGGTACCTTTTCACTTCATCAAAAATGTTTTTAATAAATATAACGAATAAGGGCAGACAAATGAAAGAACAGCACTGAATTCATAAGAACATTGCTGTCTGTGTGGATCCAAATAATGAGAAAAATATGATTTAAACAGAAAAATTGAGAAAGCCGTTTTTTGGTCTACTTTTGTCTCGCTTACCTAAAATCTGGTTAACAATAAATTTTTTCAGCAATCCAGCCATTTGCTTCATTAAGAGGCTTCAGGTACATTGGGATGAAGGGAATTTTGATAGGATAGAGTTGACCTTCCCTTTTGGTTCATTGCCAGGAAACAAATCCAAACAATTAAATCAGCTTGGTCCAATAATAATCAATCATATAGCTTGAGTTTGAGTCTATTAAAATTGTTTTATTAAATTTATTTGTTTTCTGTGACTTTTTCACAGGTTTATGGAAAACATTTTCTGTGATACAAGTATGGCTTTGTTTTTGTTTCTGGCATGATGCATGATCTGTTTCAGAAGGACTGTCATAATGGTAGTGAAATTGGTATTTGATTTGATACTTGCAATGTTGTTATATGGTAAAGTATTAAGATCATGACCTTCTCCATATCTAAATGTTTCAAAAATCTATAAATCTATATGTGCGTCAGGCTTTTGATCAGGTCAATGAAGTAATTGAATAAGGCTAACCGGCAAACAAGAACATTCATCATGCAAAAAATTAGAAAAATCTAATAAACAGGTCTAAAGAAAAATGCGAAAATATTTTTCCTTGCTTACTCAGAATTTACTAACAAGAATAGAAATTTTGGAAAATATCTGGAACAAACTATTTATATAGTTCTTTTTCTTTACATCAATAATATTGAAAAATGCAAATTGGGACAATTATATTTCAAATGTTTTATACCATTTGCCTTATCAATACATAATTTTTTGCAAGAAATTAGGAAAAACTAATGAATGGATGTTGAGATCTAGCTCAGTTATAAATAGTATACTTAACCCCTTAACTGTTATGTTTATTAGATGCGCAACAACCCCAGTGTCCGGTTAATTTTGCAAAATTAAAAATATTAATTATGAGGAGTAAACTGTCAACGGACAATAATGACAATATTGTAACAGTGAATTGCTAAAATAATCAATATTTTAATTTTTAATATTCTGTTTTCTGTGCAGTTGCTGGTACCATAGAAGGACAGTGTTCTATCTCAGTATAATGCATAATAAATTCCCTGCCATCTTCCACGTCACTGGAAAGATTCAACTTTTTTCCATAATTCAAAGCTATTTGTTTTATAAATTTTAGTATAAAATAAACTGGATTAAGTTGACCATTATCTTATTATGTATTATATGTGCATTAAAGCAGACCATGTTTACTCATGTCCTTTATAACATTTTTTTCACTCTTTTCCTCTCCATTGAGAACGATGTCATTATTTTGCCAGAGTGATCCACACCCCCATTAACTTATTATACTCATGTATCACCAATTGTATTTGAGCTGTATTTCCACGTCTAGCAACAATATTTTCAGTGTCAGATAGACATGTACTAATCATAAAAACATCTTTTTTATCTTTCCAGTGCATAACAGTAAGTCCTTACATATGTTAGTAATCAACAGCTTTCTCACAACTTTATTATTGTTAAAGTTTTTGACAAGCCTTTAGGGTCTTGTCGCACAATTCCAATCACATCAGTTTTACACTGGTTTAATATGTTACATATTCAATAGAGGTATACCAATTATTAATGTAAGCCTAATTATCAAATCTAACAAACCACCTGCAAGAGAAAAAATTATTTTTGATGCATGATATTCTTTGTCATGATTATTTATACCTATTGTATCAGCGCCTGTATAAACCATTACATTCCATACATAACTTACTGAAGCATAAAAAAAAACAAAGGAATCATTGCCACTTTCAAAAATAAGATTGACAATATCTGCAGTTGAATCTAAATTTATACGACTCTCCATTTTTAAAAAATTATTTTTATTTACTACTGGTTACTAAATTTCAGATAAAATCAATCAGTTTTACTTATTGAAGAAAGTAGAGTTTAGACTTAAATTTTTCACAGATAAATGGAGGAGAATATATATATGGTCACACTCTGTGGATATCTTAGAGAGAAAGTTAAACTGCCTTAGAAAAAAATTTGCCTATATATATGTCATCGCTGTTTTTAAAAAGTCATGACTTGTATATGCATCATTCATGGTTAAGTGGTTAACCATTAATTTGAAAATATCATTTAAATCAAAATGCTATAGTTACTAGCAAAGGCTAAATAAAAATTCAGGTTTACAAATAAAAATTCTAACTAGCTGACCTTTTTATCTTGAGGAGAATTCTTAATATGGTTACTATTTCAAAATGAAAGTACAAGATTTTTTTCCTGACTTGACTACTTACATAAGTACTTATAAGTTAGAACTAAAGGTTAGCAAAACAACAGGTTTATTTACATTAATACAATGAAATAGATCATCACACCACAAGCAAGAAAATCCACTCACATGTGCATACTCAAGAAAGCAAGCAAAACTTTAATTTCATCAGAAAAGAAAGCAAATAAGTAAAAAACAACATAAAAAAAAAGTTAAAATCATTATTCAACACCCAATATTCCATGAAAAGAATAACACAAGCAAAGTCTAAGCCTTGCTTAAATTTTGTTCCACAAGGGAAAAAAATTATAATATTATTCCATTAGCATAGCTTACATTCATTTCGTCGCAACTTAAACAGCGTTTATGAAAAACAGATGAACTCTGGTTTAATCGCAAAAAAAAAAAAAAAAACAAAGGCTTCTATAAAAAGAATGTCATATTCAAAATATAAAAAGACAGTTACAAATAAAGAAATATCCTTGAGTTATTACATGGTTATATAACAAGATAGAGCTGCATGCTCTATTAAAGCAGGCATATGCTACAGGATAAAAAAAAAGGATAACCTAAAGGTTAGAAAACATACGCTTTTTTTTGTTTGATTTTTTTTCAGTTCATAAAAGTGTATATGAGATATTTCATACTAACAATTTTGATAGCCATGAAGTATTAATAAAACATTTATATATAATTTTAAGGATTTTTAATATCGACCTTAACTTCAAAGGTTAAATTTCAAATGCAATAAAACAACAAATTTTTAAATTTTTCAACACCTTGAATTTTTCTTTAATTTAAGTTAATGAGCGAAATAAATTATAAGTGATTATAAACAATTGAGTATAAACATGGGAATCAAGGTTATATGAATAACTGAAATATCTATATATATATATATAAAAAGAATTTTTGGCTTTTCTGCTCAAATTTTCTTTAATATTCTGGTAATTTTAAGTTTACCATGTATTGTGATTTTCTTTAAAGTGCATTACTCACAAAATTTTTTCAAATTACAAAGACCTAATTTTGAAAGAAATATAATTGTTATTTAGTAATACTACCTGTTCGCTAGCTGACAGCTTCGACTGCCACGTTTTCAAAACTCAACATCCATCTGTGGTATGTTCTTCATTAAATTTAATAAATAGTTTGTTAAATACTCATTGAGCTTATTTCTCAAGATAATATTTGAGAATTGGGATTTTCCAACTAGAGGCTTGTTAGAGACTGGGTTTGTGTGATATTAAGAAAGATCTTCTTTCATTAACTGATATTTTCAATCTATAAGAAACTATTACTTTGCAGATGTTATTAATATCTGTAAATTTAAATATATCAATATACTTACCAATATACTTCAGCGATTTATGCAATTTGAAGCTTTTACGTTATTTTCTTATGAAAATGTGGTATACCAAGGTCTAGTTTTTTATACTTAATTTAATTACTCGAAAATTAATAACAATAAAAACCTTTTCAATTACAAGTCATCTCAATCAGGTGTAAAAAATCTTGGTTTATCTTATGACTAGTCATTTTATGTGTCAGAATTTTTTTGAAAGCAGAAAAAAATAATATTAACTGCATCCAAATAAGATCTCCAAAAGATTAAAAAGTTTCAAAATATAATTTTCGTGTAAATACAGACAAAATATAAAGCTAGCATTAAAACTTTAAAATACCATTGAACTAGTTTAACTATCAAAAATTACCTGATCAATGATGATTTCAGTAAAAATTGAAATAAATTGTTTGCCAACTGTTCAACCAACTTGAATAACAACCTATGTTCAATACTTGGGGTTCAAACAGATGCATATTATGGGTTACAAAACATGAATATTAGAATATTTGAATACTGAAAACTGTAAAAAACACTTACTGAATTGTTTTAGAATAGATGTATCTTCCACACATATGAGTTGGTAGAAAGTATAATATGGATAACATTGGCAGTAAATGCTAGAATCTGTCCTGCAATATGCATTTAAAGTGTGTAAACATGTGTTACATGACTGAGCTGAAAACATATCTCCTTCTTTTGCTCTTGTTATGTTAAGAAATAAATGCGATTTCAACACATTCAATAAAAGAAAAATAATTAATATAATTTTTCTATGCATAACTGTGTTCTAAAAGTAAAAACTTTATCAAATTAAAAATAAATTCAAAAATATTTCCATTAAAAATTTTACATGCTCTTATAATACTCTTCTCTACCAGCAAGGTTCAATTTTTTTCAATGGGTGTGCATTCTAGTCATAAGTTCAGGTATAAACCAAACTTCAATGAAACAAAAACAAAGTATGTAATCTTTTTTGAGGTGATCCTTTTAGGAACTTTTCATGCTGCTTAAGGCTTAAGAAAACTAATTCTTGTGCCTTTTTAAATGATAGTCAAAGAATCCCGAAGTTTTCACATACAATTTTTAAAATCCTGGTCGTGCATTTACTAAATAAATTCATTTGTAATAATAATAATAATAATTTTTGCAGTTATACATTTTCATATTCCACAAGGTTATCAACTAACTAAGATAGAACACATTCAACTAAACACAATGCAGGTTTAAATACAAAAACATAAATTAAAGGTGGTGGTTTATGTTAAATAAGGTAAAGTTACCAAAAAAAAAAACTAGTACAGGTTTAAAACAGAATGATTTGATAATTATGGTAGATATTGTGGCTTCTGACAGTGATTGAACAAAAACTCTGTATTCTTGATTTACTAAAATATAATTATAAAATATAAGTACTAAGTGAGTAGAAATTTTATCATGTTTACTGAAGAGCAGAAAAAATCTTTTTTTACTAGTCCGACAAGGGTGAGGGTGGAAGTAGACCATAAACTATATAAATTTATATATGACTATAAAATTTTCTAGGTTTTTTATTTCCAATAAGATCTTAACTCTAGTGATTTGGGCAGGGCAGTTATGATTATAACCCGTAACCCAGCTGGAAAATAGCTATTGGCTATTCTCTGACTTTACTGTGTAAAATTTTAACATTTCTATTTATATAAGCTATAATGTTGTATTGTTGTATATTTTTTATTGTATTTACATGTTTAAAACGGTGGCCAACAAATGGTGGACTTAAAGCTCCCATTTGAATTTACAGTAAAAAAATATCAAGATGGGATTGAATTCCCACCAATATCTTAACCACTCGGCCAGACATAAATTTTATGGTTATTAATGGTTGTTTATAAAAAAAAATATTTTTTGAAAAATTGCTTTCAGATTTTGTCCATATTTGGGATGATATTAGAATATTATTTTTTCATAGTTTTTGCTTTGAACATTTTAAAGATTTTATTTGGACTTAAGCATGTAAAATTTTCTCCGAAAAGGAGATTTTTGATTTTTTGCAAAGAATGGTATTTCAATTTATACTATATATACTATTTTAAATTATTTTTTGCACCTTAGTTATACTTAAAACTTTATCTGACTCTTTATATGTATCTGAAACTCCAAAACAAATTAAATTTAAGTTAAATTTGGTCATAAAATGATATTTTTTTATTTCTTACCAGGAAGATTGTAGTTTTTATTTATGGAATTTCAATGAAAGATAAATGATGTCCTTATGTTATTTCAATACTGGCAACTGATCCACTTATTTATTTTTCTTGAAGAAAATTGCATAAATTAATTATTATTGCAAACAGTTATGGACATAATTGATATGGATAAAGTGCAGGTTTGGTAGTAATTCTGTGAGTCCATTTCTATTACTATATAATTGGAGATTACCTAGACAAATAGTTCAAAGATAATCACAGTAGGTTGTGGTAACACACATGTTTTCCCTCCAGCGCAGATATAAAATTTCCACCTGGAAATCCCTAAGCAATGAACATTGTGAAATTAATAAGTTAAATATAACCATTAAAGTCAGTAAAAATATAACCATTAAAGTTAAATATAACCATTAAAGTACAACTGAAAATATCAGTTGATGGATGGTTATTAACAGGTTTAACCAGACTTAAATAACAATACTAAATAAAGCATATAAAATTAGAAGCTAGATAAAATGTAACATTTAAAATGAACTCTACTTAAGTTATCTCTAATATTTAGGGAAACCTCTGATGTAATAGCACAGTGTGAATCCAGAGATTTGAAAAGTATGCATTACCATGCAAAAATTTTATTTTTACACATGTATATTCATGGGTTTTCCCCTAAACGTAAACAAACAATTTTCGGCTAATAAAGACTGTCACAGGCCATGTGACTCTTCAATATTGTTTTTGAATGCATGCATTCGCTTAGGATCTAAGTTGCACTGGAAAATTTGTTATATTCTCAAGATATGATAGGATTTAATTAGTGAATTTGGTCCTTCCTTACCTTAGCTGTTTTGAAAAAACCAGTAAGTCTTGACCAACTGTTAAATTGAACCGAATTTTAAGACATGCTCATTTAAAGCAGTTATAAGAGAGTATGGGAAACATACAATTTTCTTATATAGTTTAAGTCAAATTTGAAACTCTTATTCATTAGCTACCAGTAGAATTGAAATTTATAGCCAAATAATGAAATATTAAGTCAGGACGAGCTTTATGGTTTTTGGTGAACGATTCTAGCAAGAATACAACTTTAAACGCATAAAATTCACTACAATGGAGACAATTTGAATATGGAAATTGATATATAAGTCCCTTAGTACTACAATGTTTTGTGGAGATATAGATACTCCTGAACCGGTAGAAATCACGAAAAGAATGAATTTATCAACAAAACATCTGAATGAAGTATGCGAGAAGGCTTTAAAAGATTTTAAGCAAAACTTTGATGAATTTCAACGTGCAAACAGTTGGTAGGTATTGAGTAGAATAACGCACTTAGATTTAAAGCAGATCGTCTTATGAAGCGTTCCCGTAATAACAAAAAAAGTATTGCATTTATGATTTTCTGCTTATATCGTTTTCAGTAATAAAAATTATTACAAACCAAAATATATTTATCATGATGCACTGCAGAAAATTTTATTGAAGACGTGCAGCAAAAAGTGGGAAATTTACCATGAAAATTGAAAAATATCAGTGTTTTTGACCGCTTAAAAGTGACACAGGAATTCTGGAAATTTCTTATCATGAGCCTTTGACTATTTTTTAAAGATACGAATGAAAGATTTCAGTTTTAAATCTTAATATAACCAAATTTCGTTACCTTTAACGGGTTCTGCTTGGGAAGATAAGTAATATTTAAAAAAATATATTCTTATAACTTATCATTTTACAACAGCTTCTGATCTACTTAAAATATTAATAAATTTTTATATAAAAACTATCTCTACAGGAACAAATTTCGATTTTCAAAAATTTTGCCTTAATTTACCTTTTTGAGCAATTAATACACTCTTTTGATAAAAACACCTGTGTATCGCGTCTGCTTATTGACTTTTTTGATAAGTTTGATAAGTTGATCATGGAATCATGCTGAAGTCATTAAAAATTTTACCAACCGAAGATGATATTTGTAAATAGTTTGAGAGTGAGCACTTCGGCAAAAGAAATCAATTGGCTTTGCTAAGTGAAACTTTTTTTCTGGATAGCATACGCAGGATTCCTCAATGGTCAATATTGAAACTTCTCTCGTTCTTGATATATGTCAATCTTCTGAATCGTGCCTTGACTATTTCTTCTGTCATAATGTTTGCAAACCGTACCAATGACTTCATAGATCATAAAAAATTTCGAAAAGGTCAATCAAAGCCTTAGCAAAATTAATGACTTGTTCAAAGCGAATAAACTTTCTCAAAATATAGATAAAATAAAATAAAAATTCAATTTCAAAAACACCATTAATAGGACGATTTGCCGTTGCAACTATTTAAAGTAGAAATAGGTACCAAAAAAATCGAAAGAAAATAAAAATTGATGAAAATATATAATGGGAAAAATTATCCAAAATTTTACAACGCCAAGATTTGTAAAACTGCTTTCGCAAACAACACCGTAACTATACAATAAAATATAATTAAAAGTAATTTATTGTATCTCACCCAGTCTAATACATTGCCGTTAAAGCTACACAAATATAATTAAGGACAGTACTCACACAACAAATCTTAATATTTATTCATAATAAATTAATGTAAATCATACGGTATGCGGAGGTCAAACAAGTATTTCCTGTATATTGAAATTTAAATTTTATAAAGTTTACTTAGCGCGCCATATTTTAAAGAGGTCCAAGTCCAAGTCGTTTAAAAATGAAGAAGTAAAAAATTTTTGTAAACTTTCAACCCCTTAACTCCCATCCACTTTTTTCCTTTCTTGAAAATGAAACTTCAATTAATAATTTATAACAATTAATTTAATTGTTAATGTTGTGAACGAGGAGATTTTCAAAGGATTGATTCTTCCGCGGAATCCTTAATTGGCTACTTAGTAGACACATACATATCCCTAGTCCCCGATGATGGTGCATTGGCACAGATTTAATAAACATAAAACTAACTAAACAGTTGTATAAAGAATAAAAAATTAATAGCATAGCGCGCTTGATATCCTAAAATTGATATCTTCTTATTAAAGTCCAAACTTAAATAAATGGCTCTGCTTGCTTAGTTTATCACGTAAAATATTCTCAGAAAGCAGACTCAGTATCTTGTTGGCAAACCAAAGTTAAAAATGGTATATGGTAATTGTTGATGGAAGAAAACTGCAACAGAATTCAACAAACAACAAATTTTCATACGCTACCAGTGATTAACCCTTGAAGCGTAACTGCCGCAATAATACTGCGATCCTTTTTTTCACAATATCGGTATTAAAAACGGCAATGAAAAAACGATGTTATTCTGCAGAAGAAGTCACAGATTTTGTCCTGAAGTAATAATTCAAATCTTTCATCTTTGAATGATTCTTCTTATTGTGATAAAGAATAGTTTTGAAATAGTTCAGAAATGTATGAACCATTTATTTTAGACGATTATAATTTAGATTTTAAAGGTGAATTAGTTGAGGAAGAAGAAAAAAAACAATGATATTTTTGACATTCGTCAGTTTCCAAATTGCTGCTGTAAGATCTAAACCTCTTTTTCAGAGGAGGGTACATACACAAGATGAAGAAAGTTAGTGAATTTGAAAATGTGTTATGGGAGGATAAGCCCCCAGTAGAAGAAATTAACTGACTTAATTTCAGTGGGGATCATGAAGTATACCTAGCTGCTAGCCAGGGAAATAAATAACGGTGACCCATTAGAAATAGTTTAATTTTTGCTAACTAAGGAACTCTGTACAAGTATTGCAGACCAATCTAATATGCGTTTCAAGCAGTTAGCCAGCCATATGGATAAAGTCGCCACACGTAGTACGGTATGTTTCATTCATTTTTCATGATATCAAATTATATATAGCATCACCCTTTTACCGCCGGGAGTTTTAAATTGACCCACTGATCGATTTGCTGACAAGATCTTTCATATCTTCCTTTTTCCTCCGAGTTAAAAAAATTCATAGTCGAAAATCGAACACAATCACCATTATCATCATATTGAAATTGATTTTGATTTGGTAACTATTGTCTCGATTGAATTATTATCTAATGTTCAAATGTTATTAATAAATAAATGGAATATTAAAAGAGATGCTTAAGATCATTCGAATGGAATATTTTTGTTTAACGTTTAAATAAAATTCTCGGTCAACAGTATTGAAATTAAGTTTGATTTGGTTTTGATTTGGTAATTGTTGTCTTGATTAAATTATTCTCTACTGATCAAGCATTACTAATAACGAAATGGACAGGTGAGACAATATTGTCTCGATTGAATTATTCAAATATTATTATCAAAGAAATGGGGAGGCAAGACAAAATATTTTAAAAAATTAAGCACGAATTTCGCCTCAAATTTCGGCCCAAAATTTGGCACGAATTTTCGGAGTCAGCAAAAAAAAAAACCTTCATTACTATAGAGAGTTGGTTTTTCGCGCTAATGCCAAATGAGTTCCAGCTGTAAAGCTCACTATGCTCGCTCTTTTGCTTTCGCAAATAATCCCCCATAAATAAGGACTTTTATATATCCAAATTTAAATTATACTTTTTCCAGAACCGGCAAAATCTTCAAAATGTCACATAAAATAATTTGAATAACAATAGAGCTCTATTAATAACCTTTGTTTGCTTGGCTCGATAGCATAAGTTAGAAAAACAGTTATGCTAATTAAATGAATAATAGACTTTGATTAATATATTTCGGTAATCTCCCGGTAGAGAATAGGTTCTTTTGGTAAAACATCTGAATTTCAATAGACTTGTTTGCCCGATAAACAGCAGTAAAAAGCTTTCAAGTTTATTAAGTTTTTTATGAAAAGAAAAGTGACCCACATGTATTGAGAAGCTTTTGCAAAAATTTTGTGATCATAAATATCATAGTTCAGAAATAACAGCTTAAAACGTTACGGTAGATTTTGCTGCAAATTTGGGGTAATCTGTGGAAGCCATTTTGTTTTTGATATTACATAAAGTTTTGAAGTCTATATCTCTACTTTAAGAAACGATATAGATTATCTTTTGCCGTCATTTGATTGTTTTTTTAGAGAGCTTTCTAATGATACCAAAATATAGTCAGTTGACGAAAAATTGTAGCCATAGCAACAGTTTATATGTATCATTCCTGAGGGAACGATTTTAAGAGGCGCAGTATCGAAAGAGTTCTTACTTGATGTGGCAGAAAGAAGTCATAGAAGGCAATTAAATTAGCTATAAATTTCTAAAATTAATTAAAAATTAATGGTGAGGGAAAAATAGCCCTCAGAATGCAAGTATATTTCCTGATGAAGTAAATTTCCACAATATATAAATAACAGATTTGATTGACCAGTCGTGGTGGAGAAACTTAAATTAAAATGCAAATTCAATTTCATGTGTTAAAGAACCCACAGCTCATAAATATGTTAAGGTGAAAATAAACTTATGCAAGAAATTTACGAAACTTATAATCATATCAAACCTGACAAATATGTTTTGCTTGCGTTTCTCTGTGTAATTAAAAGATTATATAACTTAGTTGGATAGATTTTTGCATGGATTAATTTTCGCACGGATTGATTTTCCCGAATTGATCCTTGTTCGCCAAAATTAATTCAACAAAAATTTTTAAATTTCAAAATACCCTTTTATTTTTAATTTTTACCCTCAATTTTGTGTTCACGGCACTCGGATACATATGGCTTCCATGCGTCTCAATAAACGTGGTATCCTTGCACAACAGAACAAAACTTAAATTCACAGCTTAACGATATTTTTGTACAAATGCTTGTTTACTACTCCAACTCGAGGTAAAATCTAAAAGGAAGGTTTTACATTTTACATAGTTCTTGTCGTTATTTTCAATAGTTATATGTGAACGTGTTGTTTTTTTTGAGTTTTGATTATGAATGGATGTTCTGTTTTGCTGGTACGTTAATAAGTTTTGATTGTGGTTTGATTTGAGAAATTTTTTCTGAGCTTTGATTTTGGATTCGTTATAGAGTTGTTTGCTCGAAAGATGCATATTCCTAAAGCGTTCTTTAATAAAGACCAACAGCAAAAATTAACGGTAAAGATTATAATTCTAGAGATTTTCATATAATTGCTGTCCAGAAAAGTGCTGGAAAAAGTAATTTTACTCGGTACCTTGTTCACGACGACACCATTTTTGGAGAGAACTATTTTGAAAACGTACAAAATGCAGTGAATGCTTTTGATAATAAAAGAAATACACTGATCAAGAATGATTTGTTATTGAAAAGAATGCGAGTGAAAATGGAACGATTTTCACTCTTCGTAAGTAAAAAAACTTTCAAAGCTAAAAGTACCGCGCAATCTATGAAGCAGAAGTATGAAGAAGAATTTTAACGTGCTGTGCGCGAGAAACTTGAAATTCAACAGGTGATAAAACAAGATAAACGTGGCAGATTACTTTTCTTAAGAAAAGAACTCGATACAAAAATACTAACCTATCTAAAGGCTGTACGATTGCGTGGTGGACAACTCACATATGCTATAGCAATTCAGCTCTTCTACTAACTAACTAGTATGCCATGAAAACAGCTATTGATGCTATATTATGCCATTGTGCAGACTTCGGCAATAGCGAGTAGACATTGTTATTGTAAACCTGAAGAAAATAGCTGGTGTAAATTTAAAAAAAGATTTATCAGCTGGAAAGAACACTTAAAAAAAGACAACAAGCCTGCAGCAATTTATTCACAACATTATTAAACAATGATTTTTTTCACTTTCTGATAACCATCTATTAGACAAATGCATTCACGGTGAAACCCAAGACCCGAATAAAGCCTTTAACAATATCGTTTGGACAAGACGTCATAAAACCATTTACCGATCAGTACTTTAGCTTGGTGTTAATTCTGCAACATGAAGTTATAATGAAGGTGCACGTGGTGGCAACAACGTTTTGGAGCATTTCAGAATCAGTGGTGGTATATTCATGGAAATGGGTACCGTTAAAAAGAATATTATAAGCATAAAAAAAGCAATTAAAAAATCAAACGCAAGTGGAAAAAGTCGCAGGAAAAAGATTAGAGCCATCAAAAAAGGTTTATTAGTACTAGAAAAAGAAAATAAACCAGTTGACTCTAATGTTTCTGGTGGACATTAGTTATTGTGTATATACTTGTGCATTTATATTATTTTTATTTTAAAGGTTTAAAACAGGCAAATAACATAATAGCGTAGCTGAAATTTTCAACGAATCTTCTTTACCATTAGGCATATGCTCTAAACCAGGATTTTTACTTAAAAATGTAATTAATTAACTTTTTAAGTTTTTTCTGGTGTCATTATTTTCTTGCAATGCGAAAAGTTAGAAAATTTCAGAAAAAGTTATGTAAAATCATCAAAAAAAAAGACGTCTCTTAGATTTTGGTACACATCCTAGAGATTGGTTTAGAGATTATGTTATGAAAATTTGAACATGACAGAATGATGCGCATAACTTGTACGATAATTAGGCAATTAATAATAAATTTGAGATTTTTTCTGTTAAAATAACATAAACAAATTCTAAACTAAAAAAAGTTGAAAAAAATAAAAAGTTTAGAAAAAGGATTTTTTTCTGTAGGTACCACCTTAATATTCTTGTAAAATATGCCAAGACTCACATTATGCATTCACGAAAATTAATCCATGCAAAAATAAATCCTCGCGGAAATTTGTCCAAATAAGGTATGATTTACGGGTGACGAAAGGGGCAGAAGAAATTTCAGAGAAACCAGTAATTTATTCAGAAAATGTTTCATTGGAATTTCAGGACGAAATTCTTTAAACGATTATGCAATATTTTTGTTCCATATTACCCTTCCACAATGTAGAGATCATTTTAAATTTTATCGCAGCGGGGTACTGAGAATTGAATTTGTTAGAAAAAGGCATTTTGACTGCGAAACGTAATGGGGTAATACCAATTGAAAAATTTTAGGACAGAACAAAAATTTTGGCATATGAGGGAACAAATTTGTTTGATCAGTTTTAAACTCTTAAATACCGTCATTCATCGGATGTTATTTTATATGGAACAATGTCGGATAACATTTTAATTCTTCTTCATATATCTAGAATTTTATGATACAAACACTATTTAAAATTTCAACTCTGGGGTTTTGGTCAATTCTTAAACATTTTTGGCCAAAATATCAGGCATGTCATTATAGGTTTACCAAAATTAAATAAACTATTAGCGTGATCGGATTATAGGTTCACCAAATCAAAAATACACCGTTAGCGGCATCTAAAAGGATAAACGTCTTTTTTTAACATGTATAAATATAGCTTAGTAACAAATTAATTAGAAAACACAATAAATATGCCATTTTCATTAATTATAATGTACAAAATTAAATACAATTTTAAAAATATATCTCCTTTCGTATATTATCATATTTTACAACTACGTTACTATATACAATGCCGTATTAGAAGAGCAAACACGTTCGAGCGTTTGCAAACCAGGCGTAGCAAAAACTCCATTGAATCAGAAAATGGAAGTCATTATTACAGATTTATGTGTATAGTTAATCTTATGATAGAAGTTAAGTGTTAAGAGTGGTTAAGCAGAACTGACCAATATTTAAAATTAGGTGCAAGTACAATGAAAAACAGTACCCTGGTGTTTTCTTTCATAAAGTTTATTAGAAAACTAAACAAGTAAAATCATGATACTAAGGAAATTTTTTTCCCTAAAATTTTTAAAATTATAATTTACGATCTTTTTTAGTGCTTCAGATAGATTTTTCCTCTGTAAAAAATTCTTCGAAATATGATAAATATATCTGCAAAAAAGAAAAAAGAAAATGGAAACACATTAAATGTTTAAATTTTTGTTGACCTTAACTTAACAGTGTCAACAACTGGACTTGGTACTGCGGTTTGTCGTGGTTGATCAAACCGAATTAAGCGAGTATCATTTTGTATTAACGGGAATATCGAATTACTTTGTTTAGGTTCGCGACGAGTTGTCAATAATTCTTGTATAACTTCTTCTTCATAGGGATTGTCAAACTTAGGTGAGCTGGTACTACCTAACCTTCGAGTAGAACTGCCAGTTAGCTTTATTTTTTGTTTTTCTTTAGGTTTCGGAGTTGCTATCTTTTCACTCGATGGTTCGCTGAGCAACTCAATGTCGGCGAAATCTAAACTATGATATGTTTCAGTGGTACATAACGAACAGTCATGCACCTCGCATGGTTGTTTAGTAACCTGACTCCAAATATGACATACAGAATTCTCAAATGACTGATGATTTAGAGCGGAGAAGCGTCCTTGCCAAGCCAAGTAACCTTGGTGAAAAATAGCGAAAACATCAAAATTACAGTATGAAAAATTACTAAAAATTTGTTAGAAACTTTATGGACAATTGATGTCCTCTAAGGTACTTCTACATCATATAAACGTTTCGTAACATCTGTCTTGAAAATTTACTAAAATGTAAAATCCCACTAAATACTTCGCTGAGTTGGCTGACTAAAAGGCATTTAGAATATCAATGCTTACTAAGCATATAGTTAAAAATTTGAAGAAATTTTGGGAGTCTTTTATGCTTAGATGATATTTCGAAAGATGCCTTATATACGGTAATCTAACATCATAAATCTCCAAAATAAAATTTTGGAGAAGTTGTTAAAAGAGATTTTTTTCAATCATCTTAAATCGCCACTTTTCATCCACATTTGTAAACAATTATTGCTAAATATTACGTATTGTAAATATAAATATAGGCTCAGATTGTTTTAAAGCACATTTCTTTCAAATTAAACTGTTTTTTGAACTTTCATAGGTCTCTAACAAAACATGATTTTCTCTAATAAGGCAGGCACCAACTGAAAGCTTTTTTCAGAAAATATTTACAGTAATTAACTGAAATATAAAAAAGTTATTGGTTATGATGTATGTAATCAAGAAAATTCAAGAGGCAAAGAAAAAACAAAAAATATGAGGCTTTCATCTTACTCAGCGCTCGCCCCCATTTGGAAAAAATTTTCAAAATACACTAATTGTGATTATTCAAGAGAGATTTGAGACAGCTCTATTCGTTACTCCTAGCATATTGATAAAGAATGGTATTCATAAGTCTGATATTTCAATGATTACCTTGATCATCGACAATAACAACAGACGGGACGCCAATTGCCCCAAAATTCTCTGATGTCGTTGTTAAAGTGAAGGTATTGACAGATTTTCGACGGCGTATTAAATTATTATCGATGCTTTGCTCACACGTACATAGATGTCTAATGGAAGACATGTTGGTCCATTTATGTTCATTGAAAGTATCTCTCAATTTATGTAAATGAGTTTTAGACGACTCACCACTATGTGTGCAGCATGTAACGAATGCAAACTAAAAATTAATAAAAATAAAATAAGCATATATGCATATTTAAAAACTAATTATCTCTTGTGCATATGCAAGAAATTGCTAGTTTCACAAAATAGATTATTCTACCCTAGCATGTATGTCATGCTCGAGTTATAATTACGAATAACAAACAAAAATTAACAACTGTTTATTATTTTATGCCAAAATTACTGGAAATAACACTGGCCAAAATTTTGACTAACTATTGTTAAGTCTATTCTGTGAGATGAAATTTTCATTTCTATGAGAAATGCTGAAGAATTTTGTAAAAATAAAACAAGCTATTCAAGAGCATTGATGTGATACTTGGTAAGCCTTCACTTCCTTTAGAAATAAGCAAGATCTATCTGATTTTGCAAATTAAAGCTTACATCATATCAAAAGGTTATTAGAAGAGAAGTGGTTTTTTGCCCATATTAAATCATTTTTCTATCAAAATATCTTGACCAAATTTTATCATTGAAGGTAAATCCTAGAAAAATATAGTTTTACGCTACCACTTCAATAAAAACAACTAATTAATAAATAAATTTATTCAGATAGGGTTCTAGCTAGTGTCCACCACTAAATGCATTGTCGCAAAATTTCTGGATTACACCTCGGATGATAGCTTTGGGTAACGTGACTTTGTCAGAATTGTTATTTAGACTCTGCTTTTTTTTTCAGGCGCCTTTTCTTTTCCGAGATTATTCAGAAACCTCACAGAGAAATATCACTTTAGATTTGAAATAACCACTTCTTCTATTTGAAAATACTACTGCATGGTCATTAACAAAGACAAAAATGACACTCCGTTGCTTTGATAGTAAAAACGGTAGGTAAATGGAATTTTATCAGGCTTCACAAAGAAAATTAAAAAAAAAAAAAAAAAAAAAAAGTAGTGCAGAAAAGCAAACTTTCTTTTTGTTTTTGAAAGTGTGAGAAATTTGTATTTCGACAAGATGTGCTTCTAAATGAAAATTACTGATTGTAATTTAAAAATATATATATGCACAAAAAGGGCTTTTGAGTGTGTGTCACACAGCTCACCTTAAAAAAATAATTTAAAAAAATCTGACTTATCAGTGGTTGGAGAAGTATCGAGTGGTTTTAAAAAGTTTTGCTTCCCTAGTCACGTTATAGCTTATAGCTTCTCTGCACTAAAACCTCCCTCAAATACCAATAATAAGAATTGTTCATATAAATGATATTTCAGAACTTGTGTCTCTTAATAAAAAATATGTACTCACGTTATGAGGATTTTCATCGGCATACTGTGTGAGAAAATTCATAAAACGTACAGAAGGTGAGCACCTAAAATATAAATGATCAGCAAAAAAAAAAATATATTAATATTCCGAATTTTTTTTGATTTTTTTTTAACTGCATGTTAATTGCAGGTAGCTTTAAATTTATTTTGTGTTTAAAAAAGGTAACAATTTTGAATTTTGTGCAGGTTTTCTGGAAAAACATTGTATTTCTAATTGAGTTCTAAAATCATAAATACATTATTTCCACCATTCAAACAGCAAATGAGCAGCAGGAAATATTGACTTACCATTTTGTCCAGAACAAAATGAATGTTGGTTTCCCAGACTTTTCTACAATTGGTTTCCATTCTCCACTTCTCACTTCCATTCCCTCAGATATTGGTGCAGGGATTCGTTTTGTCAATAGACCTCGGTACGGGATTGGTTTACCTGGTTTGTCATACTTTCGGCTAGTCTCGAGGTTGTAAGTTTCGTCATGAGAGCAGCAACCAGATTTTGGGTATCTAAATTCATATTCGTGTGAGTTAACTTTAAGTACAAAGCTTAAGAATCTAGTTTAAAATTCACGACTTAGTGAAATTAAAATTTGTAACAATGTTTTGTTTTCAAATTTTAGCATACAAAATATTTCTAAATGCGACTTCCAAAAAACTTCCAAAAAATTGCCCTGCAGTAAAGGTTAAATAAATATTTCATAAACACCAATGCTGTATAAGTACCTCACTATAAAATTTAAAAAAATATTTCTTTCATGGCAAAGACTAAATTTTTAAATTATATATTTAGGCTAAGGTTAAACATTTTTTTAATATATCTGCCAAATAATAACACAAACCTTTTCTTGGGTGAATATGGGGAGAGTGATTGGTGAAGCTCACAGGGGTATTTCACTATAAAATTTT
The DNA here is from genome assembly GCA_035046665.1 of Euphysa ruthae. Lineage (NCBI taxonomy): Eukaryota > Metazoa > Cnidaria > Hydrozoa > Anthoathecata > Corymorphidae > Euphysa > Euphysa ruthae. The sequence goes on from JAUZNK010031755.1 coordinate 25,383, forward strand.
CAAGATGGTTTTACAATAGCGTGTGAGAATATTTTGAGCATACATTTATGACAAAGGCTGGCAGCATAGTACATTGTGTGAAAGGTTAATTATTTTTAAAAAGCCATATGTTAAAAAAGTGTAAATATATTCAAAGTAATAAGGTGCTCCTATCACGCAAGTAAGAGCCATGGTGAAGGGTTAGTGAATCGTTACGTTAAGAAAGCTATAGAAATTAATCACCGTACCAAAGCAATATTTTTTTACTTTAAATCTTTTTCATGTATTTTATTAATAATTCATTTGCTAGAGATGTTCAAGTGTAAAAAGCAAACTCTTTTAAACTCCTAAGATGCTAAATCAGGGACTTAAAATTATCATGAAATATAAATTCTAAATAAATGAGGATTATATAAAAAAAGAAGAACGCAGTCAGAATGCACCAAATAAAAATATTCCAGCAAGTCTTACTTGATTCCTTTTAGGTGACTATCAAAATAGCAGAAGAATGAAAAGGGTAGAAATTCTCCACTAGAGACTCTAACCACATTAGAATCAGTGCTACTACCAACAGGATGTTGCGTTGTTGTGATTACGCTGAGCTCATGGGGCTTTAAGTCGCAAGGCAGCTGAAAAGTACAACAAGCAAACAAATATTAGTATTTATTTACTTAAAAAAGTCTTGTACCAATTCCTGTGAGAATCAGGCAGAAATTGACTTTTTTTAATATCAACCAATAAGCAATTTATGTGACAGAAATGTAAAAATCTATCCTAAAAAAATTACAGAAAAAACAAATATTTAATGTCCTCACAACTAGTTCTTATTTTTAAGTTTATTCTATATTAAATTCGTTCATAAGGTTCTCTTCTAAGGATATGTCATAAAAATCAATATAAAAGTTGATGCGCTTTTGACAATTCACAAAGAAATACATATTTAGTCGATAAGTTAGTTACCAATACATTATCTATTATCATGGTGATTCACAAATTACCCTGGAAATTAGTAATGAATTTAATTCTCTACAAAAAATCTACCCTCCATGAAACTGAATTGCTACGAAAGGTCAATTACGATGTGATTGATCTGTTACTGACAGTCTACCAATACAAGTACCATTACTACAATCTATTACTTCATCACTGAGGAACTACTGTGAAAAACGTTATTATTATTATTAAAATTTGTTATTTACTGAGCATGAACGCTATTTCCTATCAATGATTCATAATGGATATGGAAATTATTACTACAGTTCATTTCTTATCAAGGATCAAAAATAAAAATTAATGCTAATTTGGATTGATTCCTGAGGCTCAGAAAAACAGTTTGTTTGTTTCTGAAGATTTACCAACAAAATCATTACAACAGTAATAAGCTATCGGTGTTCTATCATAATAATTATTTCTACAGTGGTTTGCTATCCATGATCTACAACTACGTTTGATTAGCTGCATAATTTACTATAATGATTATTAATATAGTGATTGGATACAAATTACCAACCATCAAATTGTACCATTTATACCAATTTTTCAACCATGTATTACTCCGGTTGATTAGCTACTAACCACCTTTTATGAAAACTAATATTGGCTTTACTCATAACTTCATGTTATCATTTGTCTGAGATATGGCTTAATTTTCGACCTCAGTGTTTCTGTTTTGCTAAATTAGTTTAATTCATCTAAAAGTAAATCCACAAATAAATATTTTACTGTTTACTGTGTCATATGCAATAGAAAAAACACAAAATAAACTAATCGTAAATCGTTTCCATTTGCAGAGTAATGCAGAATTACACACTCACCTCTAGCAAGGCGCTGTTTGAGTGAACAGATAAATCTCTACCATACTGCCTACCATTTACAAATACTCTAAAACCACATGCTACTGCATCTCCATCATGCCCTGGGAAATTCCAAGTTAGCAAAACCTTTAAAACACCTAAAATAAACAAATATTGGTTTTACGTAGGTATCAGATACAACATGCATTACAAAAAAGAGCTATACACAATGAAAAAATTTGAAAAGTCTTGAGTAGCTTAATTTTCACGGAAATCTGAATAGGAATTTTTCGTATCAAACATGTTAAATGGCAGATCCATTCCTTAGACTTAACTGAGTCATCATAAATATTTTTTTAATGATTCATGTGTATATGAAAATCTATTAGTTTAATAAAGTTGAAAAAAAAAATTTTTTGTAAAAATGGACGTCATAATAATGCGGAGTCTCAATTTTGAGAAAATTTAAAATATTCAAAAAATTAAGGAAAAATAACCCAAAAACCAGAATATTGCAAACTTACTTGAGCAAGACGTATTTTTGCTTTATAATTGCTGCCAAGGTCTGAGAAAACACGAAACCTCTGAGAGACGCGAGAGAAAACACGAAACCTCTGAGAGACGCGAGAGAAAGTCCTCATTAAACAAACACACAATTTTGGTAAAGGCGTTTTTTTGGTAAAGTTCTATTCAGTCTAAACCCAAAATTGAGTTTTTTTGCTTTTTTATTTTGCCAAAAAAAAAAAAAAAAAATACTGTAGAAAATTTTTAGAAATAGAATTTTCAATATGAAACTAATATTTATTATTACACAATTCTTCAAGTTATTTATAGCTTTTAAAAATTCCTCAGGTATAAGCAGAATACATATAACTCAAAGTTCATAGCTCGGTGATGTTGAGCCGACTTATTCAAGTTAAATATTTATGTGCGAAGTTAGAAACTATCCTTTCTACTAATGATATCATTAAAGTTGATATATTTCTATGTAAAAGTTAATGCCAGATATTATTACTAGAAGTTTCAGGTTTTAACTGCAAGTATGGTACAGTTATCAAATTGAATAAACATGTACTTAATGCCATGAATTGAAAACATGTTTTATAAATATCTATTAACTTACTTATTAAATTTTCTTGTTGTAAATAAGATTACCTGTATATTTCTTTAACTGCTTCAAAATTTGCTTTGTCTTCGTGTCAATTTTGCCAATCATTTGAAGGAATCGAGATAACTCTTCATCTCTATCACTGCCGTGTTTGATAGCTACAGTACTTCTCAGGATATTCACTTCACGACACAATCTATAGAAAGAAACAACAAACTAAAAAGTTTCATCTGATTTTTGGGATTAGCACAAGTAAATTAATTTATATTAATTAATTAATGTCGTTGAAAATAAAGATCAAATTAGAATTTTTAAAAATGTTAATAGATTAAATTGTAATTTTTTATCATTTATCATCATGCAAAAAAAAAAAAAAGAAAAAAAAAAGAAAAAGAAAACATATTTAGTCAATAGTGTTGATAATGGTTATTTGAGCAGAGGGAGTTTAATTGAAAGGGCCACTACCATGTTTTGTTTTCAAATTTTGAAGAAATTGATTTTAGCAAGAAATAGCAAAAAAAAAACTTGTGGTATATATCCATATGGATTAAATGATGTCTTCTGTGGTCAATTAATTATATAAAGAATTTGAAAAAGGTTTACTGACATAACTTTTAAAATTTGAAAAATAGTTAAAAAAAGTGCTGTTGGGAAGAATAAATTTTTGAAAAAACATCATTTTGAAAGTCATCTCTAGGTATTGCAGGCAGAAAACTTTAAAAGGGACAAAAAAATCTGTCAAAATCTGATAAAAAATCTTTGAGATCTGTCATTCTGTCAAAAAAAATCTGTCAGATGGACTCAGACAGAATTTCATGAGTTAATATGACCCTCGATTGAAATATATAACTCGATTACAATAACCCTTTCTAATCAGCCTCTAAAAAATCTTTTGTTTTGTAAAGGAACACTTATTAGGAAAATTTAGTAGGCATGACAACAATACAAACCAACTGAAGATACTGATTAAAATTTTTATTACTTATGTATCTTAATTTGAGCTAAATTTCTTTGTTATACAGTAAAGATTTCTTTTACAGAAAACAACTTTTTTTTTAAACACTATTACATTTTACCCGCTCAAAACCAAAAAGACTTAAATAGAGTAACAAATTCACCTGTCTCTCCTGGAAAGTATGCTTTGTAAATATTGTTCAAGATGAAAACGCTCTTCCATACCAATTATTTCTGCTTTGATAGTGGGTGGGTTAGGTGGTATGGCTGCCTTTGTACGCAGTGGACAGGAAAACACACTTCCACAATCATCTATAAAATCAATAGCCGCAAATAAACTAAAAGTAACATGTAATAAAATTTAGAATGGCAATGAAAGAGACTAAAGAATTTTGGTTATCTGAAATTTACATCGTGAAGTTTTATTTCATGTTAAATGAGCTCAGCCTTTACTAGCAGCTGGTGTTTATTTATTTATTATAGCTTATCACCCTTCAATTTTCACAACTAGTGTTTGTGAAAAAGATTTTTTATTATTTTCTATTTTTAAAGAAAATTATCTTTTTTTTGCATTGAAATACGACCATAATTGAGTTCGGTAAAATTTTTTTGCAGAACTCTGCCAAACCGTTAAAAAAAAATCCCTCTTAAATAATAATAATAAATAATAATAATAATAATAATAATAAATAACATAATAGTTTTTGATAAAAATTCAAAAGTATTATTTTGATAAGAATAAATATATTAAGGTCCAGAGCTGAATGGAGGATGTTTTAATTGGTCAATTAGGTAAAAGACGTCTTTTTTCAACCGGCCAATTAGATGAAAAGATATATTTTTTCAAATTGTTAATGAGGTTAAAATATGTCTTTTTCTCAACTGGTCAATTAAGTCAAAATATATCTTTTTTGACCGCCTAACTTACAAAATAAGTCATGGGAAAGTTTTTGAAAAAGAGTTTGTCTTAAAAATGTGAATATAAAGGTTCTTAGATGGGGGTCCAAAAGTACCCAAGGGGCTTGTTGCTAATAATCGTAGTCAAATCTTGAAATTTGCTTAATAATACTTTAGAGAATAAAAAATGATTAATTAAAATCCATTTGGAACCCATGCCCAAATCAAATTGGTAAGGAAAAAACTTAAATGCATAGGATTTGTAAACAAGAAAAAAAGGTAACTTCGTTTCCTCATAAATATATATTCTTTTATTTAAATGGAACAGACCTAACCCTTTCAGATCACTAAAATTGAATGTACACAGGATTAAATTTATTTATGTTATTTAAGTTATTTATTTAAGCTGCGGAAATTATATTTTTGTTCTCAAAAAATTATTTCTTTATGTTTTTCGACAATAAGGTCAAACATTTGATGAAACTGAGCATACCCATTCCAAAAAATGCCAAAAATACCATAAGTATGTAGGAGCCGTTTTAAGTTTCAAGGACACTTTTTTTTCTATGTAATTCTTTAAGTGAGATTTAGAATTATTATAGTAAAAATTTCACTTACCTGGATTGACATCAACTTGCAGCACAACATTGTATGTCTCACATGGGTTTATACCTGTCAAAGAGTCTTCTTCGACCTTGCTACTGATTGGACCATGAGCTACAGTATCTGGGTGATTGATCACATCACTAGGTGTTACTTGGAACTCTCCGTTAGAAGCGGGTGCATAATATACCTGGAAATAAAATATATATAAAAAGGTACAAAATTCACACTTAACTTTAAGTAAATAATTGCTTAACTTTCACAGCTTATCTATGGAGTAAAAATATTGCAAATAATCATAAATCAGAGGGTTAAATGAATTAGAAAGTTGATTTAAAAATATTACACAAGCAAAAACATTGGAAGTCAGACCAAATAGAGTCTCTGGGTATTGGATAAAATGATTCAAAGAAAAAAAATATTGTTGCATCTAATAAGTTTTAACTTATATGTCTATTTTTAAATTTTAGACCAAAAACTTTACTACCATTGATATAGAAAATTTTGACTGGTAATACAGCTAAAAAATCATACGATAAAAAAAAAAGAAGTAAATTTATATCACATTCCAAACAAAAGTTGTCCTTACATTTACAGCAAAAGCGTAGGGAAAACCATTTGGCTTTATTAAAAAAGATTCATGTTAAAAAATTGAAAACTTAATAACTTTTTATAATCTGCATAGACTCTAAGAAGAGGTATAATAAAGTCCCATATTTCTGATTGAAAAAAGTGTTAAGTGGAGATTTTTAAAACTTTTAAAGCGTAAAATTCAAAATCCAATGGATAATCAGAACATGGAGTTATATCAAGCAGGGGAATATTTGCAAGTAAGCATCAGGAAGACGAAAAACCATTATTCTATTATTCTTGAATGATCACAAAATCTATGGTGAAAATTAGGGAGCTGGACTTGCTATCAAAAATCGTGGTTTATTTAAAGAGTATGATTTTGGAAAACATGCTGAGAAAGAAATAAAGGAAATTCAATTCAAAAAATATAAAAGAATCCGAATATGAATCTTTACTAACTATAGTAGAGAATCAAGATCTACCAGAAAAAAGCTGCAAAATACAGTTTAAAAGTATGGTTTTTCAATATACAAATGGAAGCAATCTATTGAAAGTCAATTAATATGAGGAGCCAAGCTTAGAATTTGAAAAAGTGCGCGCAGAAGATGACTTATTATGTAAATAAAGAAAAAAACTTGGAAGCAAAACATGAGCCCAGCCCATTAAATTAACACAATTAAGAGTGGGGAAAAAGAAAATTTTTTAGAGAAGACAATGCAAATTGCTTTAGAGCGATAATGAAAAAAAAAAAATAAAAAAAAAAAAAAAAAAAAAAAAAAGAAAGAAAAAACACAGTTTGAGATGGCTCTTAGAAAAGGGATATATGAAAAAGCAGATGGTCAATGGTGACTTGCTGCACAAGACTGAAAACTAAAAGAATATTGCTGGAAGTATTGTTTCACATTCCCACTGGAAAAAAAAAAGCGTTCAAGGCAAAGAGATTGCTTTTCTTTCATAATTTCAATAAAACCACAATTTCATAAGTTTAAATTCAAATAAATTTATTACCCAATAATTTTTCACTATGGCATTCCCTTTTAACTTAGGAATTTTCCAACAAATCTTGATGCAGTTCACCACAGGGGTTTTGACACGAAATATCTCAGGAGTGCATACACCTGGACATGTTACTGATAATTCCTTAGAGAATGCACTGTTGTAACCAGTCTTTGTACTTATAGCCTAAAAAATAATATCATAATTATAATTTAAATGATATCCACATAATTTATCCTCCATTATATCTTTTTATAATTTGAATTTCTAACCTATAGTTGCAGAGAATGGCACATAAGAATTGCGAACATGAAGTTGATATGTCAGAATTACCTGTTGTTTACATGTGTACAAAGAATTACTAACCTTTGGTTGAGATGTAAGTACACATAAGAACTGCTAACATATCTGTGGTTAAAATGTATATAAAAATAAGAACCTCTAATCTGTAAGTTAAATTTTAAGCACAAAAGAATTGCTAGTCTTAAGTTTAAATGTATATTCACAAAAAAATTGCTAACCTGTAGCTGAAATGTATATACACAGCATGGTTCACATGATGAAAATTGATAAGAACACGTATTTTTGCCAACATCAGAATCGTAGTCAACACCATCCAGTCGTAACACATACTTTTCAATCTCAGCATCACCATATGTCTTTGGTTTTTTCCATTCAATGTTTAGCATTGTACCTGAACATGTTCTGAAAGTAAATAAATATGAATAATAAGAAACATGATAATTTCAATACCAATGGTTAGCATTGAAAGAAAGTAAATAATAACAAACATTTGTTAGTCGTGTCTTGAAATTTATATAGAAATCAAAAATCAATAATAAATGCCTATTTAGGATCTCAAGATTAATCTTTGATACATTCTAGAAAAAAATTTAGAAAGAAGGAAACAATATAATTTTCAGGTTTAATTTGAGTAACTAATAATAATAGTCCTGTCAAAATGAACAGAAATAACTTTCTCTAACTAAATTTCAGATTGAAACGTAAATTAACTAATTAAGTAAAAAAAAAAAAAAAGATTTGCAAGAAAAAAAACTTGTCACTACTACAAAAATTATTTCGTTTTGTTCTTAAATAAAAAAAACTTACCCCATTTTCAAAATTGGAGTATCAATTACAGAGGTAGTCTGCATTTTAATTTTTTGTGACTTTGCTAACAGCACTCCATTGGTATCAACAGCAGAAACACTTAAGTACAACGTTGATCCACTCAAGAGATTAGTAATAAAATGATTATTGACAGATGCATCTACTTTCACTGAATTTGCCTGTGACATAAAATATATAATAATATAATAAATATGTACCTGATTGAGCACCTCATCAGTTTTTTCAGACATAAATTTTATTCTTGGTACGCAGTTAATGATAAAATCTTGATAAAAAACCAGAAATTAAAAAAGTATTTTTATTTTACATATCAATTTACATACCAAAAATTTAAACTTACCTTAGGAAGTGAGGGTGTAGTCCACTCAATGTTATAACAGTCAATGAAGATGTTTTTATCTAAACCAAAATTTTCCCAAAAAATGAAACGAAGTTCAGCTTTTAATCGTTTCTTGATTGATCAAAATTATAAATTGACTAATTACGCCAAGAATTAAATAAGCAACTAAAAGTACCGCATAGTGATATAAAATTTGTAAATCTGATTGTCAACTTATCTGCAAGACTATAAGAATTATTTTTAAATAAAAATTTTGGTATCCTAAATTTTATATAGCATAATTTTAAATAAAAACAAAAATTTTTTAAACTTATATAAAAGTAAAGAGCTTTGAATTTAACAACCTCTACAAGAAATACATACAATTTATGAATATTGTATTTGCACGTACCTGTAAAGAAAGCGCAAAGACGTTAAATGGTCAACCAAGAAAGGATTAAAATGTTAAACTGGATGAATTGCTTCTAATGGCATAATATTGCCAAAATACCTGACAATTAATTAATGAGATTACTATAAACTAGTTCATAGAGTCAAAAAGTATTAAAAAGAAAATTACTTAGCAAAGGTTCCTTCCATTCCACCTCTATCGAATCGTCAAAAATTGATAAAATATTAACATGTATGTCAGCAACTTTTGCAGCATTCTTTTCTACAGATTTCTTTGATGTCCTCTCAAAACCCTCACTAAGAGTGTTGATAATTAATTCATTTGACTTATCTGAACATGCAAACCCAGGATCAGAACTTAATGCTATCATGTGAACCTTGTATGTTCTAAAAGGTAATAATAATGTATTATAAGTTAGAGTACGTGGAATATATACCAAATCGCATACTTATCATACAAATATTTCTTATAATAGGATTAATGACTCCATCAGTTGAAAATAGTCAGCTTAATTGATTTTTTTTATTCATTACAAATAAAAATAATTTATTCGAAAGTTTCTTATTAGAAAAATTTATTTCAATGTATTTGCAAAATATTTATTCTAGATTGATTTCATTTTTAAAGCATAAATTCTAGTCTATCATGGATTTTTTTGTGGATAATTGTCTTTAATAAATAGACTTGATTGATGGCAGTCTAAACATGGTATGGAAAAAAAAAGTTAAATTGCGAACGATGATATTTTTTATATCTATAGTTTGGGATTTTTGCCTTGTAAAATACAATTCTCGTATTATGTCAGAATAAAGAAAAACTTGGAGATAACAATTGCTAACCGTAAATTCTATATTTTATTGTGGGCTGCACACTAGGACATTTGCCACCAAAAGCAAATGACCATTCCATAGCCGAGTGTTCCAACCAGACACAAAACTGATAGTTACTGTGTTCCTTGGAAAATTTAAAGGAATAAAAATTACCTGTTAGGTTTACACGGAATTGTACAGCTTCGACACATACTCGGTAGAACTTTTCCCATCTTCAAACCATTCACAACAACCTAAATATTTCGGATAAGATGTAAAAAAGCTGCAAAGTTTATTTAAATATTTTGAAAAAAAATTTTTTTTCAAAGATTTGATTAGCACAAATTGTGTGCATAATTGGAAGTATCAATTCTTCCAAAATTATTCCTAGTTAACCTCCTTAATCCCCATAAAATTGTAAATTTCACAAAGCATCTATCAGAACAATGAAAACAATTTTATGTAGCACCTTACTATAACTAAAAACTTGCTGCATATTATAAAACTTCAGTTGGCAGTTTTGTAGTTTTCAAAAGGGACCCATCTTTAAGGGTAATAGTGAATTAAAAAGTCAAGGTTTTTTTCAATGGCATAAATTGTATAACTTTGTAATAGCAGAACTGATTTAGACAGAAAGACCCCTGAAACAAATGTATCAAATGGATTCCGGCTAAAACTTATAATTTATGGTCACCATACCAAAACTGAAAATCATAAAAAATATCTAGAAAAAGAACACAAATTTTGGGAAAATAGTTTTTGTACCATATTTGATGAATTTTCATTATTTTCAAAATTATAAAAGTAAAAAATTATCATATTTAATTTTTTCTTACACCATAAAAAATCTCGGCACAAATAAAAAAAAAAAATTTAGGTCTGGACCTAAATTTCAGGGCAAAAGAAGTCTTCAATGGCATGTAAAACATACTAAAGATATTAAACAAGCAAATTAATCTCATTTTTGGATTCTAAGACTCTACGCCTCAAAATGACTGAGTAGAAAAATGAGAGTTAAAATTTCCAAGCATCAAAAAAAATTTAGAAAAGTTCGAGCCGGGTCAGCCTTCAGCCAGAAAAACTTTAAATCACCAACAAGCCAAAATGATCAGATACCTAGTTAGATTAGTTGGTAAGACATCTGACTCCTAACCATAAGGTTCCATATTCAAATCATGGTATCGTGTACTCAGATTGAATGACACTTGGATTGAATGACAACTCGAATTGAATGCTACTCATACAAGTAGCATTCAATTTGATTCTGTGAGATAAATTTATGGTTGTCTGGCTGAGCGGTTATTTACCGTAAGCTCAAATGCAAACTCTATGTATGCAATAACCGTGGGTGAAAATCTTTTAATAAGTTTGATTTTAGATGATTTCCCCCATTATGGGAAATAAATAAATAGAAAAATTACTTTTTGACGTCGCTAAAAATCATGGCATTATAGGAACATAATTTTTTGATAAATGTTTCTTTTACAAAACTTGACTCCATGCCAAACTGTGAAAGTAACTACATCAAGTAATTATTGATTTTACAACATTATTGAAATATATAACAAACTGTTATGTATCTTAATCTGTAAAACTCACAAAATTCGAATAAAAGCTTCCCAGAAAAAAAATATTGGACTTGAGTGAAATAATACACAGCACGCATTAAAAGATTCCCTGAATTCACCTAAAACTTGTGGCATCATTAAATAAAAGATATTAAGAAATAAAATAAAATCAATGAGTTTTAAGTTTCATCTAAAATTTGGAAAAAGTTTTAAGCAAAAAAAAAAAAAAAACTTGCTGTTTTAAGTTAAGGGTATTTTATCAAGGAACTGACTGCGAACTCAAAAATTACTTTTTTAAAGTAATATACAGATTTTAAAATAAAAATTTTTAAAAGATTTAAAAGATTATTTCAACAAGATAGATGTATTTGATAAAAATACATACAGTGTAACCAGCAATTTCATTTCCACCATATGTCTGGGGTTCATTCCATTCTAAGTTGAAACTGTGCTTGGAGATTTGGTTACATGAAACCAAAGGTGGATCAGGATCACCTGGAATCTAAACAGATGAAATATACATACTTTGTTCAAATTTTCATTTTTAAACCCAGATCTTAATTAAAACTTGGACTTAATTTTTTAGGCATATTTTAATCTTTCTCTAATTAGGTTTTACATCATCACTATAACAACAACGATAATATGTGATTCAAAAATCTTAAGTAATTTATGGGAATTTGATTTAGTACAGGTACTCAATTTGGATAAAAGCTCTTCACAAAGTCCAGCCTAGGTTTATAGTCCAATCTAGGGTTAACAGGTCAAAAGATCTTTTTGATGACTGGCAAAATGAAGTTAATAAAAAGTAATTTAAAAACGGTCTGATTTTCATCTACATGTAAAATCATTATAAAAGGATTTTCTTTAGCAGATTAACACTGCAAAATTAAATTAAAAACCCAATTAATAATGGAAATTTAAAAAAATCTACCTGACAATATACTGACGAAGAACTTATAGTAATAGGAGCTTCATTTTTATCAATTTTGGCTTCAACTCGAATACAATAAATTGATCTAAAATTAAGAAAAAATGTTCATACAACTGTTTAATTGGTAAAAACTAGCCTTTGTACTATTAAACAATTGTATAAAGATTAAGGTACCCATGTAAAAATAACTAAGCTCTTACAAAGTTAGCCAGATCTAACACAGATAAGAGCAACCAAATGAATAATAATGTTCACTAGGCTAAAATCTATCGAATTAAAAAGTATCAGTGAATTATTTTCAATAGAAAATTTCCCAATGAGTTAGAATGAGGTCAACTTTAGTGTGAATCTTGTTCCGGTATAACCATACAGACTACAGACAAGAATAAAAGCACAATTTTCAGACAGCTCCAATAAAGCAAAGATGATTCTAAAAGTAAAATTTTGGATCTAATGAGAGCTTGAATTCTCTTTGATTTAAACAAATTTATTGTCTTCTTTTGTAAAAATAATCAACAAATTATCAATCAGATTAAAATTTCAGCGTTATTTAATGGGTACTTTTCTTGAAAATTGAATTTCTTTCAAAATTTTTTTGAAATGTTGCTAATACTGTCTTTGTTTGGCTGATCTGAGATCATATTCATATGTTGTCACATGAACACGTTTTATCATTTCTTGCTTTGATAGGAAAGATCGACTGAAGTAGCATTCAGTGATAAGATTACACAGTATAAGCTCATTTTGTAATAACATCATTTTAAAAATAAATTTGTAAATAATTTTGAAAATTTCAAATTTCAAATTTAAAGGAATTAAATATTACTTAAATTTTAGTTGGTTTTATTTATTAATATAATGATGCTTATTTTTATTTCATTAAATAATTTTATTTTGATTAATATCGAAAGTGCGTATCTAAAAAAAAGAGTCTATATGATCCCGCAAGTACCCCTTTTCTTATTTGTGGATGAAGAGAAAAACATTTATACATGCATATAAGCAAAAATAAACGCAATCATTCAAAGAATACTTTCAACTTTTCTCAAGTTTCAAATTAAGTAGGAATTTTAATAGTTAGTCATTATACTTACAAATTGAGAGATGCTGAAAAATATAACTCTGATGATAATCATCAATCAAGCTATTGATTGCACTGAAATTACAAAATTTAAACAAGTCTGTAATACACAATTACAATTATACATTGTCAAATAAATTATCTTACTTTGGTTTAGGATTATATATTTCATATCCTCTTGAATCAAAGTCAAGATCATCCTCACAAAAAGCATCTAGACAACCACTTGCATTAAATAAAATCTTCAACGAATCCACTTCAAAAATTTTTCCTGTCAGTTTATATCTAAAACAAAGTAAAACAAATTTTTTCAAAAAAATTAGGACAAAAAATGTTCTAGTAGTTATACATTAAATCAGATAGCAAAAGTTGTCCATGGCTATTTTGCTAGTCCTTATTTTTTTATCCAAAAAATTTTTTTTATAACAAGTTTATAGACATAGGAATCCCATGAAATTTAATAACAAAAATGTAATAACAAGAATTCCAATTGTATGTTTTTAAATTTATTCTTTTTGGCTTCCCACAAATCGCAAACTTATGAAAAAAAAAAAAGATTAATAGAGTGGAATCGAGGAAAAATTCCATTTATTTTCTAAGCAAAAATAATGAAATTAATCAGGGTTGGTCAAGTAAAACAGTTATAAAATGCTTATAAAAGGGGGGAAGTGAAATGAAAGTTCCAAGTAAATTATTAGTTTTCCTGCTTATGTTAATGCTATTTTATGAAAATACTAAGGTTTTCTTAGGTACTTATGAGAAAGGTATTTATAAAAGTTCGATTACTAGAGGGGTTCTTATAGAAAGATAAGCAAGCACTTGTAAAAGCATGTCATAATGTACTAAATTTATTTATGTTTTGATCTTTAGTTCTTATGAAGATGTATCGTTAAGTTAAAGGATCTCCACTCAAAATTTATTCTATACACCACGTGAATGCAGTCATAACTTACCTTACGACAATAGATCCTGGGTGCTCAGCATCAGAGAAAATTTTTGATTGGCTTGACCCAGTCTTTGAATATTTACATGACAACCAATCAAATTGTATAATGTTGTGCCGTAGTGGGGTATTTACTGAAATAACATCTGAACAAGCTGCTTCAACGCCATCTTTAGGGTTGTCAGTAAAAACATTTGATTCATTTTTGCTTAATGGCTCATTAGTTAGAAGTTCTTGCCACTAAAATATACAATTTTGAAATGAATATCACAAGATTAAAAAGCTAACTTTGCAGGAAAAATTGTTTTTATGTTCTATCCAGGATATATGTTTTATTTTTGACGGTGAAGAACATAAATTGGGCCTGGGTCCTTGAAAAAAAATTTTCAGCAAGTGTTCATATGTATATCAAAATATTCCCCGTATGGTCCTTTAATGTTAGTTTTAGGTCATTTATTGGGTCCTGGGGACTGGGCCCAATAATATTTGACAAACCTAACTTATTAGAAATAACATTTCCTGGTATAACATTATCTTATTTCATCATAATTACAGAGCAAATTTTTGAGAAAACTCAAAAAACCCTGATTTTTTAGCATGATAAATCGAACACGAGCCTCGAAACGAGGATTTTTTGGAGGTATTCATGTGGACAAAAAGATTCCTTTAACTTCACGCAAAATCTCAAAAATATGAATATATTTTGAGAAAATTTTAATTTTAGGCTGAAAATGTCAATATTTGGGTCCAGTATCAAAAGAATAAAATTGTCACTCGCTCTCCTTTATGATCATAAAATTTTATACAAACTTGCAAAAAAAAATAACGAAGAGTTAAAAATGGGCAAATGGATGGACAAACCCACTTGAATTCATAAGACTCTTTCAGTTTTGCCGACAGTCCAATATAACACAAATTGTTAGCAGTGGTTTATATGGAAGGTTATACATATAGCATTCAGAGTTTATTGGATGAAAAGCAAAATTTTGCCTAAACTTTGTAAGGATTGACTTTTTTTGTAATTGTTTAATAAAATTGAAAAACTTGAAAAATCACAAAAGTTTATCTTAATAAAGTGTTATTAGGGTGTTCTATGGGTAATTTAATTATTTTTTCATTTTCTAAATTTGGATATTTCTAACCATTTTGAATGCAATAAAAGCTGGAAAATAGGATCTATGTGAAATGACTAACCATCAACCTTTTTTCTTTGACAGTTTGTTGTGCACAAGTCACACAAGTGAGTAGAAAATCATATGTATGACCAGGTCGAGGGTTTTTGTAAACATAAGAATTAGTTGACGGTGAAAGTAAAGCATACTCTTCAAAATTAGTTTCTAATCTGTACCCGAGAAGTATACGGCGTAGAGTGCTAGATGCTTGTTTGTTTAAGGTAGTAGAATCATCTATGAATATATTACAGCCTTAACTTAGATATTTTAAATTGAATTGATGGTGTTTTTTAGTAACAAGATAATTTGTTCAAAAATTTATTCACTTTTGTTAAATAAAGAATTTATCAAAAATATAGGGAAATTAAAACCAAAGAATAAGAAATATTATAAATAATTTCACAATGGTTACTTTTATTTTTGCAACAAGTTTTTCTTGTAAAAATAGGTTGGATTTACATGACAAATTGTGTACAATAATAAAACAATTCATATTTAAAACCAATATTAAGTTATTTTTATCAATGGAATTATATATAAAATTAGTTTTACATTTTTACTTTTCAATCAAAAAAGATCTAAATTGAGTTGCTAATAAATTAAGGCTTGATAGAATTTTTTTAAGAAAATTGTTCCTTAATTTTATTATGTTCTA
Source organism: Euphysa ruthae (assembly GCA_035046665.1). Taxonomy (NCBI): domain Eukaryota; kingdom Metazoa; phylum Cnidaria; class Hydrozoa; order Anthoathecata; family Corymorphidae; genus Euphysa; species Euphysa ruthae. The sequence goes on from JAUZNK010031755.1 coordinate 41,310, forward strand.
ACCTCTTGCAAAGTTTCAGTTTGTAAAAAAAATCGAAATGACCAAAATTTGGGCCCAAAAAATGATTCGGTATAGTTCTGACTATATAACAATGGTTTGCTTACATTGGTTGCTAGGGATCCCAAAAACTTATCGACCTACTTTTTCACAAAAACTCCCATGAAGGGTATCATTTTGATAAACTCGGCTTTTGACCCTCGGATTTGATCAATATAGGTACATTTGACCCATAATGTTGTTTATTTTTAATGGCAAAGTGGCAGAAAATTCTAGAATTGGTCTTTCTGCTTCGTCTGTGCCTTTGCTAAGGGACAAATATACCTGAAGGATAAGTTTGGCTGCCTGAAAGATCAGCTTTAAAGCAAGAATTCATAGAAAAAAGCTCATAATTGCCAAAAAAAACTTCAAAGTTCACATCAGGTTATAAGGCCGGTAGATTTGGTTTGGGAAAAAAACCTGAGAACTTTACTTTAGTAAAGCATAAATAAACAAAATCACCTTTGAGAGAGCCTTTAACAGAGAAAAGGGAAAGGGGGCCTAAAGTTTGACCAAGATTAAAATAATTTTTGTTGATGATAGACATGTTCAACTTGTTACTAATAATGTCCCCAAAGACATTATTCTCAAGTTTTATGCACTAGTTTTACATAATCTTTAGTATATCTTAATTTAACATTGATTTTCTTCAAAAGCGAATCAAGGGTGTTTCGATCAGTCTGCGGATGACAGCATACCATTATAATAACTTGATTTACAGTCTGCAACGTTTTTTTGCTTTTACACATTTACCCCTGACAGGCGTTTTTTTTAGGATTTTGTATACTGGGTATAATTTTTAAAACCTTTGGTTTGTTTTTATTAAGTATTTAAATTTTGAAAAAGATTGCTTATGTTTTTCACAAGTTATAAATATTTTTGTACAATGATGTGTTTTTCCAATTCAAGTTTTATGTACCACCTCAGGGAGCCAATCAGCAAGAAAATAAGAAGCCAATGATTTCATTGCAGCAAATAGTTTTGTAACACTCAAAACTAATATTTACTTTACATTGGCAAAGCATTTCTTGTTTAATATTTATAACCAAGTATAAAGATTTTATTATAATTATAACGACTAATATATAAAACAGACAAACCAAGATCAAGGAGGACAGGTCTATCCCAAGACAATTCAAACTCTTCTTGACTGATCTTTGTAACTAATAACTTTGGGCGTGATGGAATCGCTCGTGTCCAGACGTCTATAACATCAGTCTCACAGGTCTCAGTCACAGGTCCCTGTTCATGGGTTCCAAAACAACTTGTCAATTGTATAAAGATGTTAGAACCAGAGATTAGGTTAGAAATAACAGCATCTGATGATTCATTATTAATATATAAAGTACCACTTTGAAGATCCTTAGATGATGGAAGCTAGAAAAATAAGCACTTTGCGAGTAATAAGGGATAAGGGGTTTATTATATCCTTAAAATAGATACATAGCAATAAACGTTAATTTAAATTTTAAACAAAAAAAAATACTGTAATGTCAAAAAACAAGAATTTGGTATTAAATATATTGGGTAAAGGCTGAAATCTAAATAAATTATTAAAACATAACAAAGATAAACTGAAAAATATCTTAACTTACGTGTATTAATTTTCGCGTGGATTTAATTTCACGGACACCAAATGTCAGATTTTTTTGTGGAGATTTAATTCCGTAGTTAAATAAAAATTTGAGAAAATTCATTTATTTTGAACATGAAGAACATTTTATTAGCAATTACAATATATTTCAACAGAAAGGATAAAATTCATTTCCATCTATATCAAGCTCGTACCCTGACTCATTCAGAGTCTTAATAATCTCTAGTGTTTACATATGAGTTGGTTAAAATAATTTGTAGGTATAACGATCCCATCAATTTCCAGAAAAGGATCTAATGATGGAAGTTGTCCCGATCCCATCTCAATAGCATCATAGATGACAGTTGCCTTCCAGCCACTAACAAATAATTCTCCCCATGGACTACTCGTTATTTCATTATATATATATATAGATAATCCAATGTGCATGTAATGACTTCATGACCAACAAAGGTGTTTTTACCTCAATATCTTCTAGATTTTTCCAAAAATCAAAAGCTTCTTTGATTTTTGATGCATACCACGCTGCAAATTTCTTTTTCAAGAACTTCCTTTTCAAAAGTCAAGGAGATATGCAAATTCGAAAGAAAAAACAAAATATATTGTTGTCATTAACCTTGATGAGCCAGGCTCAGTATTAAATCCCCTTTTTCAAGGGGATTTAATACTGCGGATGGCCAAGTTTTACATTTTTCCCAAAATTCGCAAAATTTAATCAGTGAGAAAAAATAATACACTGAAGGTACTAATAGCCCAATGATATTGTAGACTGAATAGAAAATACAAGACTGCTATAAAACACAGAGACAAGCAATCTAGAGAAAACTAAAAAAATATGTTACTTTTTCCCGTGATGAAATAAGTTCCTGCTCTTCTTCTTCTACTTCAAACCATTTGATTATATTATGTAACAGAACATACATCCCATAAGCTTTTGCAGGAATCCATTCAACATGGATGCTATTTGCTTTTCTTAAAGTAACATGTAAACCTTCTGGACCAATCATAGCTGCAGTCATTCCATTTGTTGTTATGCATGGCGTCCAAATATCTTCAATAGAATGGCCTAAACTATTTTGGATGTTGTAAAGCTCCTTGATCTTATCAGAACTTGAATGTGGTGTGACCATATATAGTGCAAATACATACTCTGCCCTTTCTATAAGATTTTTAACTTCATAAATGACAGTATCAGGGGTCATTTCATAAACTTTAGGAGTTAGATATGATGCATGCTGATTTGATATTATGGTTTTCTTGAAATTTCTTTTCTCACTGTTGTGTGATAGGCCCTCAATAGATTCTTGCGTATGCTGATACTGTAAATAAGGAAAAAATTTATTTACCGTGATAAAATAAAATTAGAAAGTTTCAAAATAAAAAACTATCAAAGTTAATTAGCAAACTATCATTTGGAAAAGAATATCGATTGAAACTCATAAAATTTTCAATTTTACTTTGCCTAACTAACTCATTAGTAATGGTAACAGCAGAAAAGTGATTTTAAGTAAAATCAGAATTAAATTAAAGTGTTTAAAACCATAACCTTGAATGTTTAGCCATTGTTTAAAAATTCATTTTTCACAATAAAACCATTTATTTAGACAAAATGTACAGTTTTCATTTTTTGCTGTCTAAAAGATTACTATTTGGAGCAAATTCTTAAAAATTTTTTAGTCTGTCTATTTTGCAAAAATTAATTTTAAGGAATATATCAAGCAAATCTGAAATTAAGTCTTGTAATAATTATAGCATAAATATGTGCTGCTCAATGTTGAAGATAAAATATATGTAAAAAAAAACTTGCCTGTGGTGGACCAATAACAGTTAACAAGAATTTAGTTACTTTCACTCCCCTTAAAATTGGTTCATTCCAAGCAAGTTTAATAGATTTGGTTGTTCCACCAATAACACTAAATTCAGTTGGTGGCAAGGGGGGATGGCTGGTACGAAAGGTAATAGATGAAGAGAGCTCTTTACAAAGATATGGATCATGGGGATCCCATGCTTCACACTGATTTGGATGATGAGCTTTAGATTGCACAATTACATCATAGTCTGTGCCAGGTTGTAATTCAGACAAAAACATTCTTGTACCTAAAAGCAATCTTGTATAAGTGACAAGATATTACATAAATTTGGTTGGGTACCGCTTTAATTTAATCTTGGGTTCATCCAAATTTTTAAAAAATTCATGAATTTTAATAAAATTTACTTTCATAAGTTTCACAGAACAATAAGATGATTATCGAAGTAATTTAAAACAACCTTTGTTATATATATATATATGTATTATAATCTTGCTACAAAACAAAATTTTATTTATAATACAAATATAATTCTTTTGCTGAGGAAAAATTAGTGCAACACCTTTTTTTGACTTAGAAATTATGTAAGGTAGAAAAAAATCTTCCTAAAATGTAAATTATTATATTTATTATGCTGGAATTATTGAAAAATAGATTCTACAAAGTATTTACAGAAAAGAAACCATTTTTATATGGAATATTGATTTAATACATCGATGAAAATTCACAAAAATATTTTATATTCTTTTGAGCAAAAGTTTCTCTGGTATGTATATTTATAGACGAAAAGTGGATTGAGTTAAGGAGCAACTTTGGTGGGAATTTATGGCGTAGACTTTTTCTGAAGTGTTTTTTCCGTAGAAACCAAATATGGATGTTTTTAGGTCAAACAGGAAGCGTTAGTGAAATTTTTGGCAAAAATTATTAATGATCTGTTTAATGGGAAATTAATTTAGTTGTATAAAAACAGATGAAAAGAATTTGATTTAAAAAGTGGTATAAGGAAATAAGTACTTGTTATATCAGTATTATAAATAAATGTCGACTTGTATTTTACATTATAAGCAAATTCGACTTTATAATGATCATGTCATAGAGTTGATTGAAGATACGCATAAAAAACTGTTGGATAGTAAAAGTGCCCAATGTGAGGTAAATGGTGCATATATTCATAAAATAAAATTTGGAAGCTTATCATTATTATTGAATCCAGAAAGTCACAATGGATAACACCGTGAATGACCAGAGATTCACCAATGCAGCTGCGGTTTTAAAAAGAAGACGTTCTGGAACATCACTACCTTCTCTTAAGCGTTCAAAACACACTGGAAACCATTTTTAAAAACTCTTTCCAGATTATTGTATGATTTGTAAGTCAAAAAAACCTGTTTGTTTAAACTGAAAAGACAACACCACAGATCTAGTTACGAAGACAGCCGATATATCTATCAAACAATCAGCTGAATTACACAGTGATCAGTCTATGATTGCTGCAATAAAAAATTTATCCAACCTGATATCAAGCGAGTTCGTAGTACACGAAAAATGTTACAAAGAATATACTCGCATCTCTGCAACTAAATGTAATAAAACTGTTAGTTCGGACAGTTTAGATACTTATTAAAGAACATATTCATTTGGAAAACATGAAGATTTATTTAGTTTTATAAATCATCACATCATTGAAGGAGAACAATGCGCACCTAAGAAAATCTTAACTGAAATATATATATTGGATGGTGATGACAAAAATTCATGATGGTATGTGAAAGAAAAGATCAAATCACAATATAAATAAAGATTAAATAATAATAATAATAACAATATTAAATAAGGATTAAATTACAATATTCTCAAATGTCTTCAAACACACCTCAAGTGATTATAGATAAATTTGTGTTTTCAAACCAAAGAGAAACGTCAGTTCTTCAAAACAAACAAAAATTTTATGATAGAAGAATCAGTACGATTATTACGAGATGATGCTGACTGCTTTTTAGAGGAAGCAGCTAAAATACCTTGGAATTGGCCACCGACTGTTTAAGACATACCTGTTGTCAGCAGAAAACCACATGGAATTTTAAGGTTATTCTTGACTGAATTGTTAAAGACAAAAAATCATAAGCCAGGCAACGCTGTTTTCCAACATGTGGAATCTTTTTCAGAAGATTTAGTGAATTCTATTTCAAAATGGGGGTTTCTTATGTTAAAACACACATTGCTTGGGTGAACATTGCTATATGTTCTCTATAGCATTACTGACTTGAAAAAACCTATTGATATTTTGGCAGGACTAGGTCAATGTTGTACATATGATAAAGTATGTAAAATCGAAACAGATTAAGCAGAGTTTTCACAAAGTTAAGTTTTTTTAGAGTTTCCATTGCCGTTAATACCAAAGGTTTCAACATCTACTGCTCCTTTATGCTTTTTGTGGGATAACCTTGACTAAAAAAAGGAAACAAAAGAGGGAAGTATCCATATAACTCATGGTATTGTATACATGGAAGAAGCATATCAAATGAGAAAGCGATGCGAAGCAAATATGGATCAAACTTTTACTGGAAGATGATCTTTATCTATGGTTTCAGTAAATTTACCAAAAAGCAACATTATTTCACACAATGAACTTCCTCTATTCAATATTGTAATCAAATAACAATATGGCAATGTCCACATTACAAGAACGCTTCCATCTGGAACCTTCTTAGGTATTACTTTAGCTAGAGCAGCCAACAAATAATATCTTATTTTGTTGGATGGATTGCAAAATGAAAAAAAATAGTCTAAAAAAATGTTATTAACTTTTCTACCAGCTATTCGTAACCCTATAACTGAGCATATTTTTGGAATGTATTACACCATCTGAGAATTTGACTAGGACAGGTAACATGAAATATACACATATCACAACCGATGTTGGCGCAGCTACCAAGTTTTACCATGTGATTTGGAATAATCCTTTACAGTTTAAAAATGTCACAATCTATCTTGGAGATTATGTATAACAGCGACAATTTAGTGATGATATATAACAACGACGGTCTTAAATTAATAATGCAATATATCTCATGATATATTGTACTATTACGGTATTGTACAGATATAGTTACATCATTTGTATTGTTGTTTACATCAAAGGTATTTTATCAGGAAAGCACTATAATTGATTGATGGCACGCGAATGTTTTGCTGAAGCTATTCACTGGCTATTTTTAGAAAATATGTGAAAGGTACAATGACGCCATTATCTCTGCAATAATTAATCTGAAAAATAGTGGTGATTGTAATGATCTATTTAAACATGTATTATTTTTAGAGACTGAGCACATATTTCAAGTAGCTAGAAGTGAATGTATCAAAGGTGTTTATGGAAAAACAGAAACCAATATTAGATGGTGTATTACAAATTATACACACTTTAGCAGAACTTCCACTTCACAATAAATACAAATGATTTTGAATAGAAACTAAGTTATTGGAAGGAGATCATCTCACTTTGTTTTTCAACAAACAAGCGGAACTATACAAGATAGCCTTTTGCTAGAAAACCTAAATGCATTCGTCCATCAGAAACAGCAAAATCAGAAAAGCGTGTAACGGAGTTCAACAAACTTTTAAATGGAGAAATCAAAGAAGCCTAGAAAAAATTCTTTGACACAATAAAGAGGGAACCTTGGAAAGACTTTTCTATGAACAACAATAAAATAAAGATAAATACTGCACAAGATAAGATATTGTAGGTGAGCATCCAACAAGATATTCTGGGTTTACTTGCAGCTAAATCGCAACAACAAAATTCTTCTGTTAACATTGATACAACATTGTGTTACCCACTAACACCAGTTCCTCTCTCGCTTTCAAACTGTGTTGGTGAACGAAGAAAACTAATAAAAGTCAGTTATTAGAAGCCATAGCAGCAATAAAAAATACTTCTACCACCTTCAGAAACAGATTACCACTACATATTAGACCTAACAACAATAATTTGAAGTACAGTATTAAAAGATAGTCGGTACATTTGAAGATCTTGCAAAAAAAGTACTCTGCAGTATACCAAAAAAATTCAAGATAATTTGCATCACTTGTGACACATACCAAAAGAAGTCCATTGAGTCATCATAACGAGTTCTAAGAGAAGATAGTGACAAATTCATAATTCGAAACGCCAGAGTGCAGATTAAACCTTATTTCAACGACTCTTTTGTAATGGGGATAATAAGGAGTGATTGTTTGAGTTAATAGAAATATCTGGGTAAAAAGCGATGAAATCATTGGCAATCGCATAAAGTATTTTGTAAGAGGCAGTATATGTACAAAGATTATGTGTACCAATAACATTGTGTTCCAAAGTTTGTATGGATCATGAAGAGGGTGATGCTAAAATTGCATAACTTGTTCAGCACATAATAAGTAATCACAATAGAGTTAAACCAGGAGTAGTTATTCGATTAAGCTCAGGCAATATAAACATTCCAATGACTTTGCTTAAAGCATTTCTAAATGAAGATGTTAAGATTTTTTTAGATAACGTAACTGGAAAAACACATAAAATTCGTAATCTAAATGTATGTGAACTGAGAAATATTCAGAAAAAAGCACTTACTAGTTTGCCTGAGTTTACTGGTAACATTTTTTTTTTTCACAAAGGAAAGAAAATAAGTTGGAAAACAATAAAATCAAATAACAAATTTCTCAAATTTTTCTATGTAGGGAAGTACACGTGTTAATAGAAAACACTATTTTTAATCTTGAGAAATTTGTATGGGTGATTTATCAAGTCAAAAATCATTCTTCTGTAATTAAAGCAAGATCAGTCCTTTTCTAGAAATAGCTTAACATGGCAAATAAGCCATGTTCATGGAGTTTGAAGAAACATTCAGTAAGAGAAAATTACATAGCGAGAATGTGGCGATTGTCTGTTCAACCAATTATGGATTTGCCAGCGATTACAGATAATGGATGGTTGGATACGTACGTACCAGATTGGATTGATAAACCGTAACATAAAGGTGTGGTACTCTCATTAAGCGAAAATAAAATTTCAGATGTCTAAAGTATTTTAAATTATTTTCATTATCTGTTAGATATATTCTTTTTTTATTTAAGTTCTTTATTTTTTATCACACTACTTTTGATCTGATTTGGAATATTTTTTGCCTATATTTTTAGGCATAATTTTTCAAATCTATTTTAAATAAAACTTCTGATGTTAAATGTAATCAAACTTCAGATTTTAAATATATAAAACTTTTATATTGACTTCATTGTCCTAAATAGCTGATATACTAAAATTCTTAATAAATTTTGGCTTGATCTTTGACCTGTATTTATATTTTAGTTTATAACAACAAATTTGAATTCATTGCCCTAAAAATCTTATATGCAAATATTCAAATTTATGCCACCATTTTACCATATTTTACCATATTTGGGCATGATATTTGACTTGTAACTGCAGGCAAAATTTAATTTTCAAAAAACTCCATATTTGAATTCACCATATTAAAGACAACTTTCTATCAAATTTGCAAGTTCCTACAACTATTTTTAAAATGTTACCTTATTTGGGCATAAAATTTGCCCTTAATTTGCAGGTAAAGTTAATATTTATTAAAATATAACATCATATTTCAATTCCTCCCTTCAAAAACAATTTATACGCACATATTCCAGTCCATACAATAACCTTTTAAAATTGCCTTAATTGGACATATTTTTTTTTCATTTTTGCCCAAAATCTCATAAACGCTTCCTGTTCAGCCTGAATAACATCCATATTTGGTTTCTACAGTCAAAAACCCTTCAGAAAAAATTTATTGCCTCGAAAGTTGACCCCTATCTCAATCCACCTCTGGTCTATTATACTTTAGGTTTTATTATTGAGACATATATTGTTACAAATGAACATCGTCCCTACATACTGTGGTAGCCATATATTTTTAAGTCTAACTTTAGCCGTCAAAAATCTGAAACTGTAAAGAACCAAAATTTACAGAGCTATCAACTCAATTCATATATGTACATTGTTGATTGTTGATTGAATATATTATTTTGCAGATTGCAATGAAAAAAAAAAAATAAATAAAAAAATAACAGTACCTATAAATCTTGTGGGTTTAATTTATTACAATTAATCCTGATCTCACATCTTAAATATCTATACTAAGAAAATGTGTTAGATTAAACCAAGGAGACCAAAATTATAAAAATAATAGGCTAAATTAGAATATATTAATTCAGCTAAGTATGACAACAAAATTTAAACAGAATTCACCTTTTGTGTCTTTAGTCTTTGCGGTGTCCATAGGATGACCATGTAGCCAATAAAGTACGGAAAACATTTCTGGACGCACCAATATAATTCCATTAGTATTTCGGAAATATTTTGGAATTGAAAAATTCCATGATAGTTGCACTGATTGCCCCATGACCTCTAGAATTGCAAGGTTTTCGGGGGGTACAACAAGGTTATTGTAGTTGAGAAAAAGACTAGGACCTTGTTTACAAGCAGGATATTTTTTGACTTCAACAATGGCATTAAATGTACCTTTATTTTCACCTGATGGTAAAGACAAACCACTATCATAGGATTTTTGAAAATCATTTACTTGATTGTGTGTTTCATCAAAGGACTGGTTAATTGAGTCATCTCCAGAATCATAAGTGCTACCATATGCTGTTTCCTTGGAATCCAACCATTGCCTTTGTTGTCCAACTATATGGTCAGTGATCGCAATTAAATTTATTTCGTAATCAAGACCAGACATAAGATCAGAAAGAGTGGTAGATAGGCAATTAGCAGAGAGAACCGAACTATGAACTTGCTTATTTATTAAAATAATATACCCCTAAAGATAAATAAAATAAAGTTAAAATGTATCATATAATAAATTAAATAAGTATTTACCAATATTTAATACAAAAATAAAAGGAGTCATAAAAATTATATGCCCTTCTCACAAAAGTTAATCGATAAAAAAATGGTGACTTATTAAAAAACATATGCTTGATTTACAGGTTATACAAAAGTAGAAATTTTCTTCTCTTCTCTTACCATATATCCAAGTTTTTTTTTTTTTAAGAGCAAAATCTATAAGAACATTCAGGCTCTGATTTTAAACAAGATAATTGTAAATTTTTATCCAAATCCGAGAAAAATTAAGGTCCTATATCACATAGAAACGCTTTTGACAAAAAATTATAACCATAAAATCATAGTTATTCAAAAGCATTGATTTAATTGTAAATTTAGGTGCAGAACTGGTAGCTAATAACACACGTGCTTTAAAGGCAAATATATTTCAACATGGTTAAATGACAAGAACTTAATAAATTACAAATTTTGAAGCTTTTCTCAATATATTTAAAATGGCTGTCTGTCAAACCACATTTGTATACATATGGCCAAAAAAAAAAGGGTTAGAATAGTCAAAAAATTATAAACAGAAAATAAGTAGAGTTAGAACTAAAGCTCCATAATTCTATTTTTGGTTTTACCAAACTGTTATTTTGATAAGAAAAAAAATACTTACAGACAATTTAGCAGATCCAAACTCTTTAGCTCTTTCCCATTGAATAGTTATCCCATCAACACTAATTTCTTTAATTAGTGGTTTAGGTGATCTCGGAGGGCTTACTGGAGAGCATTTAACTAATTTGGAGGGTATGCTAGAACAACCACATGTTATCTTTTTTTGATTTACTGTGAAAGGAAGTGGTTCGTAGAATGACATAACACTTATTTTGTATTCTTGTCCAATATGACATCCTCTGAGTTCGAATCCGATGTAATCTTTTTCATTAGCTAAATAACAAAAATAAAAACATATGAATAAAAAAAGAAGTAAGGCAAAGTATAAGTACTCTTTTTTGACATTTACTTGAATTATTCAAACCTCAAGCTTAATAAAGGAAAAACCAAGATGATATTATTTCAACTAGACATATGCAAGTGTTTGCACTTCCCTGAAAGCAAAAATGGTTAGAACATTTATTTATACATTAGTAATGTAAGTGTTGATGATCTGCACTCCAAAATTTAAGTGGTTTTAAGCTTTCACCTTAAATAGGATATTATCAAACTCCTCTAATGTTCATAACAATAAATAATTAAATACACATGTTACGGTT
>JAUZNK010031756.1:0-35446 GCA_035046665.1 Euphysa ruthae
ACTTTTTCCTTTAAGCGAACTTTTAAACTACCATTAAAATCAGCGAAGGCGAAGTGAAAGTTGGGTTCATTTCCAAGGAGATTACGAGCTTTTTCTAAAAGTTTACGCTGTCGTTCGGTGAGCGAAACTCTTAATTTTATGTTTTTATTATTTGTAGTATTCTTTTCTCTTTTCTTCTTTTGTAAATATACTGACGGAAGCCATGCGACCGAAACCTTATTGTAATGGATTGTTTACCATTTCTCACAGGACCAACTGGGTGAAGTTTGTCAACTCCTCTGTGAATTTCTTCAACATGAAGACCCACGCTTTCACTGAGTATTTGCAATGCGTTTTTTTGTTGCTCCACACTCAAATTATCCACAATAAAGCATTGTGAATATTGTTGAAGTTCATCAATTTTTTTGTTTAGAACTTCATTAACGTGAGTTGACACATGTCTGGCTTGCTCACAGCTCATCAAACGAGATTCAAGATCGTTTACCTTTTTTATTAATTTGTCTATTTGATGTTGTTGCTCTTCAATCTTTTTTTGTTGTTGTTTAAACCTTTGATCGTTTTCTCTTTGCTGAGAGAAAAAGTTTTATTCCATTGTTTTATTGTGTAATCAAATAAAAAGTTAAAAAAATTTTAGGCTTTTTAGATTTTGGGAAAAAAAAAGATGAGTCAAGTTTTTTTTTTTTTTTTAGTATTCTTCACATCAAAAAAGTTAGACATATAATATACATTGTTATGTAATTGAATTAAGTAGATGACATATTTCCTTTCAGTGATTTTTAGCAACACCAGGTGATTAAAGAGGATACGGAATGTTAGTTGACTTTCAATTGTTTTGGTTTTCACTTCTGATTTTATTGAATAGGAAGTTTACGAACTTGGCTGCATAGCCAGCATCACTTTCTCTCTTTTCTGCTTCTTTTTTTCTCTCTTCTCTTTCTTTTTCTTCCCTTTTTTTTCCTAGATTGATAATAGTGAGATTGTTAAAATGATACTTTAAATGTATTTAATCACTTAAGAGTAAGACATTTAGTTACTGCATTCTCCGATTTATTACGTAATAAAGAAATTACTAATTGAAAACAAAAGAATTTGTGATGGAAAAAATATTTTGCAGTTCACTTCTTTCAGCTCACTATGGAAAATTTTCAGTTTCCAGACAGACCATAAGTTTCTTACTTTTTTTTATACTTGTATGATTTTTGAAAATTTAAGAGAACTCATTTCCATTTATATTTCCATATATATATATATATTTTTTTTTTTTCATTTCTGTACCAGTATTCTCACTCAAATTTTTGGGATTTTGTTATAGATTATATAACCAGTGTAATTTTTTTGCCTGATACCTTGAAAATATATAAGTCATCATTTTCGTACATTCCTAGAAAATAAAAAATAATTTTAGCAGCATATTTTCTGGGAATGGAAGGTCCCTTGTAGCCATTATCATCAAATCAGTCCTCTTAAATTTCATCACATGCGTGTTAGAATACAAGTTATAACAGGTGATATTTAGTAACCATGAAGTTTTGAAGGATATTTAATTTCGAAAAAAAAAAGAAGTTGTTTGGTAATTTTAAAATTATACATCTGCTTGTTTTATTAACTAAAAAAATTTGCAACACTTTACCAAATAAAACTATAGTGTAATATATATTTGATACAAATCTATTGTTATTAAAAATTCTCACTCTTTTTGTAATGGTTTTTTTTTACTTTATTTAGGTTTCTTTAAAGTCTAATTTACATTTAATTACTCGTTAATAAATATTATAATATTGTAAAAATATATATGAGCTTCTCTCACAACTTTTGATTGCCATTCCAGCATAGGGCCACTTATTGCCGCAGTAAAAAAGTAGTCATATATCATATAGACTTTCCACTGTGGTATGGGAAATGGTTATTACAGCTAATTTTATACTCCAGGTTACGAGAGGGTGAGAATGTAAACTACTGAAAAAAATGTTCCTAAAACTAAAAATAATGTGATAAGAATTTATATAATTTTTTTTTAATATTTTATGATAATTTATTTTTCAGATCCTGACCAATTTCACAGGTATCCTGTAAATTCTTAAAATTTGATTGAAAAACAATTTGATTTTTTTTAAAGAAATTAGATTGCGAGAAAAAGCTATTTTCTGGTTATTTAAAAATTTAACCAGGCTGTGGGTGAGGTCATCTAAGTACTTGGCAATGGGTGAGGTCATCTAAACACCTAGTTGTACATGAGGTCATATAAACACCAGGCTGTGAGTGAGGTCACCTAAACACCAGGCTACGTGTCAAGTCATCTAAACAGATAGAATTTAGTCCAAAAATATATATATATTTTTTAAAATTTGACAAAAGATATTTTCTGATGTTTAGTCAGATGTTTTTTTCCTAATAATTGTAACCCAATGTTGGTTCCATGGACATCAGCTTAAGTAATGAATTTGTAAATTCAGTCCTATGTGTCCTTGTTTGTGTCTCATCTTTTTAAAGTTTTTACTGTGCTCAGTAAAGTTTTGATAAATGTTGGCTACTTAGTTAGTTTACATTTTCTTGGACAGCTGATTTTTATTCAAAAGAAGTCAAGAAAAAAGGAAAGAATGGACGCGTGAATTTTCTGTTCCTTTCCTAATTTTTCAGAATTTAATACTCAGATTTCTTTGCAAAAAATTTGTCCTTATTGCTACTCGCAGAGTTTTCCCTGTTTACCTCAAGGCTTTGCTCTTGGAATAAACTTATAAACTTTGCTCTTGGAATAAACGTATAAACCATAATAAACCATCTGATCTGGATAATAACTTTAATGATATGAATACTTAGCCAACTTCTTAGCCCATATGAGCCTTTTTTATCTCCCATGCTGGTGTACATATGTATTTCTTCATTTGTTATATTTTTAAATTCTTTGGCTGTTTTTTTTTTAATAAGAAATTATTATCAATACCCAATCAATAGACTTCATTATTATCTAATCAATAGACTTCATATGAGAGCAATTGGGGCAGTGTGTACAGAACAGCTTTTAAGGTTTTTAACGACTTCTGGATATAAGTAAATTCACTTGTTAACATACAGTTTTTAATGCTTGAAGTCTTAATCTCATTGCATCATATCTTATTTTTCAAGACAAAAATCTATGGCATAAATTTTGATTGTTTTAAGAATTTATTCACAGGAAACAAAATAAATTTGAGACATTTCTTTGTTAGCTTTTTTCAACAGTACCTCGTGTTTACTCTCAATCACAAATAAAAGTGATAATTTTAAATTTTTTTCTGGGTTATACAAAAATTTGACAATTGATTTTCGTTAATTTTGTTTTATTTTATATAAAAATCTACCATATCTAACCAATTTTCTAAACAAAGAACAAAAATCTCAACGATGCATGAATTGATGAAATTTTTTTGGCCAACTTATTTTTTCTTAAGTACTAAAACCATGTCTACTAATGATAAAATAATTTTGCTGTTAATGTTTGTTTGAGGTCCTTGTTTCTGATTTTATTTTTTGAATTTTATTGCAGGGCCAATGCTGTACTTTTGATACTTGTTAATCATTTTAGTAACATAGGTTTAGCGATTTTTTACAATTTTTTTTTTTCTGAAACTATTTTGTTTCAGCGCCCGTGTGAAGGAAATAGCTTTAATTTTAAAATGTTGAAAAGAAAATTAAAAGGTTCTCTCTGTCTAACCAAATTCTCGCTGTTATGGAAATAGAGATTAACAGATAGTTAATAAGATATTTTTTTCTTAAAATTTATAAAGATTAGATTTAAATATTAGCCATTAAACAAATCATTTGTTTTTTTGTTGGTTAGTCAAATAGCGTTCTTTTGGCTGAACTCTGCCTCCAGAGAGGCGGTGTGTCAGCTTCATTCAGGGAGGGAATATTCTAACTACAAGAAAAAGATGTGTCAACTGCACCCAAGAAGAGGATATAGAATCCATGCCCAGGTGAGAGGTGTGCCAATTGCATTTAAAAAGGATATGTGTTTAGACTTTCATAGCAAGGGGGAGTCAATTAAAATTCGGGAGGAATGTGTCAGCAGTGAATGATATAGAAGGCAGTTTGTTACTCACCAAAGAAACTTTTTAATTTATTGACTGCAAAGTTCACCACACGTGATGGGTAGCTTGCCTGAGTATTCGACATACCAGGTGTCCAATCTGAAAGGAGATAAAATTTGTCAAAAAAATATTTTTGATTGAAAATATTTAGAATTTTTTTTTCATTTTAAATGATAATTTGATATTATCAATAACTATCACTAGTCAAACTAGTTTCTCGTTATTGAGAATTAATATGTTGTTCTTTTTTTTTTAAAAGCTTTACAATCCAAGTGTTTATTATAGTATTAATGGAGGGTTTACAAATAATTTATAATGAAATGTATATTTCCTACATAAAATATGTATCACAGACTTTTAAATCAGTGTTTACTGTATGACGTAGAGTTTTTGGTGTAACCTACTTACATTAACATTGTAATTTACTGTATGACGTAGAGTTTTTGGTGTAACCTGCTTACATTGACATTGTAACAAAGTGCTTTTTACTATGGCACATTCTAGGAGACTTGTCACCCAAATTTAATGGCCATCCTTGTACTTTTCATGCCAGGCATAAATGTGGTGGTTTCTATGTTCTGCAGCAAAAGTTAAGTTTATATTTCAGCTTCTAGCCTGTTTATTGATTCATCTAATAAGGGTTAAACGAGGCACACAAGTTAAACATACTAGATAACCGGCTGACTTAAAAAGTCACTGAAATTAAACAAGCATGTTAATTGTTTTAGCAAGCCAACTCTTCTAATTTCATGTAAGCTTAACGACTAAAATTTATAAGATAAAATTAACCAACCAATTTTTTAGTATCAAAATCATAAACAAAAAACTATTTGTTTTTTTAAATGTATGATATGATGCAGAAAATTCTGGCTATTTTTGTAAAAAATTTGTAATGGATTTTTGGAATGTATTGGTGAGGGTAAGTAAAGCTTCCTGGAGAGGTAAATTTTGTTTCGGGGAATTAATTAAAATTAATTAGATTTAATGAATTAATTAGAAAATGCCATTACATTAATTAAAATTATAAAATTTCCAGATAAGTTAGATATTTGAATAAGTTGCTCATGAGAAAGAAATATTCTGATTGCAAATGTTGTGTTTATGTAATTTATAAATGTTACTATTAACAATTATCACAATAATAATAAATAATACTGTATTTATAAATATAATTTATAAATATCAATATTAACTTAGTTAACATAATTAAAATCATAATAATAATTGTTTTTAGCTGGTAAAAAATAAAAAAAGGTTATTTGGGTTCAGAGAAAGATTAGAGGGGTAAGTGGAAAAAGATTGTCTGAAAAAAGATTTTAGGGGTGGGAGTTGAAACCGTTCCAAGAGAATAGAAAAATTCAGATCTTCCATAATATCTTAGTTGTCCTTATTAATAATTAAGAGGGTTTTGAGGGTATGAATGGCTCTTACTACAAAATAATTTTGATCATTTTTATATATATTTTTCAAGCCTTTACCCGTAAACTATTTTTCAGTGGAAGAGCCTACATGTAATTGTAAATTTTTGAAAGACTCCAAAATATTTTAGGCGACCTTATAAATTTTAGAGGATAGAAAAGATGTTCCTGAATATGTTAGGTGTTCATATAAAGTATAGAGGGTAGGAAAGATGTTCCCAAATATGTTAGGTGTCCATATAAGATTTAGAGAGTAGGAAGGATGCTCTCAAATATTTTAGATGTCCACATTAAATCTATCTAATTAAAATTTGAAAAGAAATGTGCTTGTAAGGCATTTCTCAGCCAATTTTTAATATTAAAATACTTTATCTAAAAATTTTGTGTGTTTATTCCTTTTGCCATAAATCTATTATTAGATGAAGCTCAATTAATACAACATTTAAACTTATGACCAACAAATTATTTTACTTGTCTTGTTCAGTTAAAATAAGTTGTGTGTTTGACCTAAATTTTAATGAATGGTCTGACTGAAATTTAACTAAAAACTTTCAATTGGGAGATGTTGAAATGGTTTGTAAGATAAAGTGCAGGAATCTATAAATATTATAAATATATTTCTAATAATATATTTATTAGGAATATTTAATACCTTTAACTTTTATTTATGTTGAATGTGTTTTAAAAAAATTATAATAATTTGGAAAAGTCAAATTGCTTTTTGTGTCAGTTTTTCCAGTTATTTAAAAACTTTGTATGATGTTAGAAATATTATCTATGATAATTTTAGCGTATTTTGACAAATTTTATGGAAGTTTTTAATGATATTGGAAAATAGTCTGATTCTGATAATTTTGGCTCCTTATTTTTCTTTGGAATTTTTCCATAGCTGAAAAAGGAGCAGAATAATAGTCAAATTTTATCCACACTTTTGGAAATTTTGTCTGATGCAAAATTTTTTTCTTTTTTTTTTTTTTTCTTTTTTTTTGCACTCAAGTGAATATTAATGAAATGAAAACTGTAAAAGTTTTTTATCAACAAAGAATAAAGGAAAAATGTGCTAAAAAGTAGATGGCTTTACGGATAAAAATTTAAGAACGTTTGTCGTGATGATTTACAATAAGTTATCAAATGTGCTATTGAGAAAGTTAAAAAATCTGAACAAAATTTACCTGGATCGAAAACACATTTGCCTACTGTACCAGGTATTTTAACTTCACATTTCAAAGAATCTCCACATATTCCAAATGCATTTTGAGGTCCATTGCAGTCTTCATTTTCTGTTTTTCCACACACATTACAGCAACCACATATGTCTTTTACAAGAGACCCTGTAAAAACACAATAATAGTTTTCAGTCTGTATTAATTATTTTTCTGAAACTTATGTATAACTAAAGGAACACTTGAACTATTTTAATAATTTTTGTTAATTTATGTTATTTTATAAATATATATAAATATTTTTTTGTATCCATAGAATTATTCTGAAGAAAATCTTTAGGAATTTTATTTGTTACTTATTTTTTTTAAAAGGATTTGCAGGAGTTTTGTATGAAATTAGAAAAAAGAATATTTCTAGTCATTTTGGCATGTCAGTAATGCTTGGTGTTACCATGAACTTTTTTAGTGTTATCATTTGATCCACAATTTTATTTAGTTTTTTTTTTGTGTGGTATGGAATGAAGTATAGTGGTTGAATCTTTTTTAAAAAAGCTATTAGGATATGGAATTGGGAAACCACTACATAAACGAATGAGTAGATACTAATCTACTCATTTTGCTTAGTTTTATACTTTTAAATTCTTCATTTGAAGCCAAAATTACAATATTTTCTTTTACTGTTAAGATTTGTTATTTCTGATATCATCAAATTTCTATTGAAAGTCAGTGTTCTTCATATTTTTCAGCCCTTATTTTATTATTATTTTTTTTTTTTTTTTTTTTGCTTGAAGTTGTCCTAACCTTTGAGGGAATTTTTTAACCCACATGGGCAAATTAGAAGGGGGTGAGGAGGGGTTTTAGTGTTTATGTCTGTTACAGTTGTTCTTTAAATTTATGATTTCTAGCATGGTGTTAGATGGATTGCCTAATAAGTGCAAGAAAATGACAAATTTCAATTTTTTGGCCAAAAAACGCAGCAGACATGTCGAAAAAAAGCCCAAAAATCAGCATATTGACTTTTATCAAAAATTTAGGCTCGCACTATTTTATGATATTATTATATTATCTATTGCCCTTTTATAAAACTGAATTTTGGATTATATTTTTTGATCATATTGTTTTGTGTCAACATTTTCAAAAATTTGTTTGTAGATAAACTTAAAGATCATTGATATCCTACTTTACTAAATATTTTGAACTTACAAAGGTCCGATCGATCTTACGAAGAAATGGTGTTAATTTCGTATGAAGTTTTGAATGGAATCAATTTAGAAACAAAATTTTTTTTTATTGCTAAATTTTTAATTTTTTAGTGTGTGCTAAGTGTTTGTTTGTTTTGATAATTCTTCATGTTAACCTCTTTGTTTTGCACTGGCTTTTTTTTAACCTCTCTTGGAATAGCTATCAAAAATTTTTTCAAATCCTTAGATTATCATTGAGTCCATTTTAGTCCATTTGTCTGTCAGTCATTAATTTTTTTGTCAGTCAGTAGCTTTTGTATGTGTAAAAATGGTTGCAAGTTTGCTGAAAAAAGGTCATGTTGAAATAAACCATTTGTTGCTTAGCTAAGAAGGAAAGTAGTTTTGGAAGTTTATAAATATGAAAAGAATACCATGAAATGAAAATTTTTTTTCAAAAAATAGGTGCAAGATTTTATATTGTCATTTTGTTAAAAAAACCATAATAATCTGCTCCTTATATTTTACCATTTTGAAATCTAATGAAAATGATTGTAAGTTGTTGATAATTATCATGATTTTCCGCTAAAAAAAATTTTCTAAATAAATCTAATTTAACAAAATTTTTTCTGTTTATCGTAAGGCTATTTTTATATGTTTTTGTTTATTGCTATATGTTTTGGTTATTAGTTTAAATCGTGACTGTATTTAATTATTTTTTCCTTCTTTGTTTTTTTTTTTTTAATTTTGCAGTAACATGGTGCCACCTCAATTTTGTATATATCATTAGAACCTTGGTTCCATTGATCACTAAGTAGTTATATTCTCGGTTCCAATAATCACTGAGTATTTATACTTTTGGTACCATTACCGTTAAAGTATTCCAGAAATCCTCGGATTCAGATTATGTTAAATAAAAGACAATTAAAGTTAAATAATACATTTAGTCCAAAGTGTTAAATTATTTGGAAGGCAAGCTGCTTATAAAGTGTTGCAATATCTGGCTAGCTACGTAGAAAAACTTGCAGTAATTTATTTTAGTGAATAAATATTTAATGTAAAAAAAGTTATGTTGAAATATAAGCAACTATAAATCTGTAGATAGTGTTTTAAACTGCCTGGAAAATTATGAAGCAGAGCATATAGACAATGACAGAGAATTAGCATGTTGAGTTTGAATTTGAGAAGGATATTTACCAACAGTGTTGTTTGTGGTTATTTAGTTATTAGGGTGTGAACATTGTTTACCATGATGATGAAAACAAAGTAGCTTGACACTCAAATCACAATTATTGTTATAAAACTATTCACACTATATGATATCGTAATGGAAGAGACTAAAATTGTTCATTTCTTTTTTTTTTTTTAAATTCTGGTCCTTAATATTCATATAAACTAAGTAAGCTTATAATTTCTCACCTTTCGTTTTAAGTTTTAAGTTATGAAATTATAACGTTATTTTAAACATTTACCTTTACATGTCTTTTCAAAAGGGCAGTCTCCTTTATCACATGATGGACATGACAATCCACAAATTTTGTTTACGAAACAACAAACAACTATAAAAATGCTCAATTTTTTAACCCAATTCATCTCTAGAGATGTTCAATTTTTTTTCTCAAACACAAGTTAAAGATTTTGTATGTAATCTCTGTTATGTGACTGTAAAATGAATGTTACATGAAATATTTTTAAATTTCTCTCTTTTATTTAAATTAACATCTAATTTATTTGATTGTTCCCATTTTTATTTGCTTATCTTGATCCTGGCATGATCCTGGCATGTTGCATGACTGTTTTTTTTTAAAAATAAACACCTTGATTTCAATTGATTTTGATTTTAATCTATAAAAATCTATGTTTCATAGTTTAATACTTTTTTCAGTGAAAGTTGTTATAAAAATAATGAAACATTTTACCACCTGTCAACAAAAGGCTAGAAAATCATTCTATTTTAAAATCAAAATGATTGATATTACATTGATTTGATTTGATTTTCGTTTGCAGATGTCTTGCTGTTATTCCTCTTTGAGATATAACCTTTTTTTTATTTAAATTAATTTCAATTAGCTATACTAATAATTTTGAATTCTATTTGACATTATTTCTAATATTTTTATTAATATTACTGTTATTTCCAATATATATATTTATTATGTATTATTAATTTTAATCAATAGTCATATTACATACTAATTAAAAGAATAGCAAAAAGAAAGAAAGTCAAACTATTTCCAGCTATTGTATTACATTGTGTGAAAACAGCTGTAGCTTTTGTTTAACAAAACAGTTTGGATTTATTATTAAGCTGAACAATGAGACCTCAAGAAGGTTCAGTGCTTCAGAATTCTAAATATTTTAAACATATTACAATTTTTTTTATTATTTGAAGTGTTTTCGTTTTTAATTTTGCATTTTAAATTCATATTTGTTCGAACTTCTCCCATAAAACAGCTCTAAATATCTTTTTGATTTTTTGCACCATGATATTTAGGGTGGTGTGACAGTGATTGATTGTTGAGAAAATTCCCGTTTGGCCAAAAAATGCTTGAAAAGACCTAAATTTGGCAAAAGAAAGACTTTTTTTGGGTATTGACGAAGATCGGCTGTAACGTTATTCTAATTTTTTTACATAATGTTAATGGAGATAATTTTCTAACACCATTCCAAATCATGTGTTTAGAATAATTCTCATTCTCAAACTACGGACCAAAATGCTCTCAATCAATGAAATGCTCCATTTTAAAAAAATTGATATCTTTTTAATGGCTACTTGGTCATTTTTTGAAAAATGCCATAAAAGAATTACTGCAGTGGTGTTACTAATGATTCGTTTGCCCATGGACATGCCTAAAATGATCAAAAACACGATTTAGATTTTAGCAAAAATCGACTCTAAAGATTTTTTGCCATAATTTTAATGGGGATGATTTATGCCCCGAAATGCTCTCAACTAATCAGAACGCTTGATCGTTTATAATAATTTTTTGTTTGTCAATTTAATGACTTAAGAGGAATGTTTGCTCATGGGTATGCACAAATTTGATCAATTTTTTTCCCAAAAACAAAGTTTTAAAATTTTGGTGAAAAATAGATCAACAATTTTTTTCCAGCTTTTGCAAGAAGTTAGAAGTCCACCAAAAATCACATTTCGTAACTGAACTAGAATTTGATCATTAGTATTTTTCTCAAAACCAATCTATAATTTTTTGACATAAGGATAGAATGCACCTTAAGTGCATCTTTACTGTTACATTATCACCTATTAAGATGTATTTTTTTAAAACGGCTTAGGATATCTTTTTTTAAATTTTGAATTGGGATATAAACACATGGAGTTCATTTTATGACCATCACCTGTTAATTGCTTGGTTCATTGGCCCAGTTTCAAAATGAGTCAAATGTCAAACTTTATAACTCAATCTGTTCAATTTTCACTTTTTTTTTTTTTTTTTTTGCTGTCTTAATAACACTTCGCTTATTATACTAAGTTTTTGAGTCAGTTCTCCTCATACAGTCATATTACTCTCGATTTTTGTTAATATCTTTAAATTAAACCAATGAATTGTATTCAAAGTTTTCACAACAATATGATTTGACTTGAATATGAATGACTATGACTTGATTATTTATGTTACTTCAGCATGTACCACAAGTTCTCTTTTCTTAGCATCATGCCTTTAATAGCAGGTCTTTAAAAATTAATTTCAAGACCCTATTATGGAAGAATTATAATCTGCAGTCTGAAAAAATTTTCAATAAACTATATTTTCTTGACGACTAAATATTGATGATTTGCTAGTTCTATTCGCACACACGAAAGAAAGTTTAGGAATGTAGATATGTTGCATAAGCAAAAATCCCTTTGACTTTTGTTTTTGCTTGCACTCAAACAGAAAAAATTTTAATGAAAACATGTACTTTTTTACACCAGGACTAAATGGACTAAATTTGTTATAGAACATGTTTTTTTTTCTTATTTGCAGTTGGAGATGGGGAAATCAATTCCAGAAGCTTACACTTTTAATCAGCCTCCACCAGTTATTGAATGGCATCTCACACATTATTTTGATAAATTCACAATCCTTTCGGTACGTATTAAGGAGCTTTCAAATTGTTTTTTAAAATTCCTATAATTAAGGTATATACCATTTTTTTGTTTTGAAAGTGTTGGAAAAGCTGTAATAAATTACCAAGTTATTATTCCTTTTAGTGTATTATTTTTGCTATATTTATTTGATAACATTTTTTTTAACCAAATTTAATCATACCGAATTGTAAATTATTTTATAAAAGAACTGTTTATTATTATAACTGCATTTTATCAAATCCCTGGTGAAATAAATTTTAAGGCCCATATATCGGTCTGTGAAATTGACATCTGTTTTGGCCAAATGATATCCAATTTTTTTGTGTTTGGTTTAGATTTGATAGAAAAAATTTGAGCCATATAATTTTTCAAAAAATAAAAATTTTTTTGTTTATTTCAAGCCTTTTATTTATTTTTTTTTTTTTTTTTCGATGAAGCATAAGTACGTCCCATAGTTGACTATTTATTACCTATGATATTTTATTTTGCAAATCAGTATTTGAGTTTGGATGAGGGTATGATCCCCTCAAAAAACTGTTTAGCGACAAAACACTATATAATGGACAAGTCTACGTAATTGGTTTTCAATACTATGTTAGGGACTGCTGTTAATAGTTCACCATATTAAAGGTGCTGAAGTCAAGAACCAGAACAATGTTGTTGTAAAAGACAGATTTTAAATATTAGTTTTATCATTCAAATTTTTATAAATACAGTAGAAATCAGAACAGCTATAACAGAAAACATTTTTGCAAACAGTTCAGGTACAAATTACTTGGATTATAAACAGTAATATTTTCTATAGTTAAATGAAATTTGTATTACCGTATTACCTAAATAATATTATATCGCCTTTTATATTTGAAGTAGTTTCAATTATAAAGGGTAATATTTGGGTTCATTACTGAAAAAAAAAGCATTTGATTGATTTGCAGGGTCCATAAGTAGTTTTGTAATTTTTATTTTTAGTTACATCCGTTAGAAATTGGAAGGCAATTAACCATCATGCAGTCTGAAATATTCCGGTAAGATAGTTGTTAATAATCGAATCAATAATTACATTTTACTCATATCTTGTTGTCCACTTGTCAAACAGGAGCTTTAAAGTTTTTCCAACAGTCTTCTGTTTTACTAAGACTTTATTTTAGGCTAAGTATGTTTATGAATTTTTGAGGCTTGTATAAGTGGATGTTGTGTAATATGGAATATCTGAGTTAGATGTGGAGAAGTTAAATGAGAGATTTTGCTTTGATCTCTTTACCAGCTCGTTATTACCTGTGAAAAAAACAGCAGTTAGAGCTTGTGTGCTTAGTTAAACCCCACGACATAGAAGGTAGCAAGAAGAAAACCAAGTACATGCTATTTTAATTATTGAATTAATTTAGTTATTTTTTTGTTTTGATATGTTTATAGAATTGTGAAGCTTGCAACATTACTGCTGGACTAAACCATATTACTTGAATCTCTGGTTACGCCTCAAGTACACTTACAATATTCCCCAAACTTTGGGGTTAGGCATGTGTCCCTATTTTGTGACATGGTCTATGCGTTGTTTTGAGTCAAGCACATCTTTATACCATCTTTGGTTTGATCCTTATAAATAGATTTTCAAATGCTCTCTAAATATTTTGAAACAATTAAATCATTAATCTTAATTTAATCTCTGTATATATCAAAGAAATCAAAATGATGAATATAACATTTTCATAGAAAAAGAGAAAGAAATTTATAATTTAATGTATTTTTTGATGCATTTGTAAGGGCTTTTCAAACATTTAGTTTTTTTCAGCTGAGTGGATAGTTGAAAAAAAAGAAGTTCTATGGCAGACTTCATTATAAATTGAGAATTAAGTTAAATGATTGTTTGCAAGAAATTTTCATCTCTCAAACTTAATATGTAATTTGATTATATTTAGACCGTGTGACCAATGGTGTCATTCTATTTTGAATATATTTTAGGATTTAGTTCAATTTCATTTTGATTTTTTTTGTCAAATTTTGTACTCAATTTTTGCCCTCAATATTTATTCAACCGTAAAGTATACTGTACGAATTGACAAAGTTTTTTTCAACCAGAGAAAAATAAAAATAAAATCATTAAAATGCTTAAAATACTCAAAATGCTCAAGACAAAAAGAAACTGAGGTTTCCTTTAATGCTGCGAAAAGAGCTGAAAGTTTAATTTTTGCAAGTATATTCCAACTACACTATACAGTTTGCCATTCAAAAAATTTTTTTTAATTTCTTCACTGAAATTACCCATTGCTGGCCTCAAATATTTAATGCTGTTGCTCAATGGATTGTTGAAGGTATCAAATATAAATTCAAGCCTGTGATAGCCATTTATCATGGTCATCTTTGGCAGAGTTGCATTTTTTGAGGTTTTTCTGGTTATGGGTAGCCTGTTTCACCCTAACTAACACCATAATGATAGCCTTATCTTGTGTCATGTTTTCTTTCTATTTCGTTTTCTTATGACTGTTTGATAAGGGACTTAATAATTTTTATTTTCAATTATTATAAAGATACCCCAGGATTTTATCCAATATAAACTTATTTTTATAGTGCAATTCGACCATCTTAACTTGTCGGTACGGTGTGGACAAAAAAAGAAAAGGAGAAACTTTCGCCAAACACACTAAAGATGATTCGACTATCTACTTTGTTAACCTACTGGTATGAGATGAGCATTTGTGAAGCTCACAACTTTGAAGAGAGAGTTGCAGTATATGTTCGTATTATTGATATATTAATGGTGAGTGTAACCATGGTCACTTAGACCTTTCAACAGGTTCTTCAGGCTGGTTTTATTTTTGCCATTTGCTAGAGAACTGCTTCACTTATTTCTGCAACTTATTTATTTTTATTATTTATTTATTTCTTATTTATTTCTTCACTTATTTCTTCAACTTAGCTCCTGACAACGCCATGGATGCAATGGACTCACCTATATTTGAATTTTGCATGGTTATTTTAAACAGGAAAATAAAACTTTGAAATTTTCTCAAAATTTCTTTCTTCTTTTTTGTGAAATTTTATGTTGACTTAAAGGGCCAATGAGGGTAGGTTTCTTTAGATAGATATGACAAGCTGCCGAAAATTCTTGTTCTTGGGATTAGCAATTTAGTCCCAAAATTGAGTTTGATTTGGGTGATTTGTTCTTCGGGAGATAAAGATGAGAGAACTCATTTAAAATATGATATAAATGACAAATAAATAAAAGATAAAAATTTAACTTTTCCTACCTGTTAACAAAATAACATAAAGATGGAATTTGGAACGCAATTTATTTTAACCAAAATATACGAAAATATTTTCTACGAATAAATTAGTGGGATGTCGCACTTAGCATTAGTATAAATTACTTTTTTAAGGCTTGTTTACATTAACTATATCCATTGTCGACCGCTTATGTATACATAGCTAAGTAATTAATAAGTAAAGGTAAACTTTCTTCTTGATCATCATTTATTTCTTTAATAATAGAACCAACAGAGGATATAATGATATAGAATGATACTTTTTTTTTTTCTGTCAAACCGTATCCTGGCCAGCCACGAATAATTCAGTGAGATTTAGATTATTTTTTAGAATAATTTTAATATGCCAGAATATTTGGCTCTTACCCATAGGTCTTTTTAAAATTTTGTTACTTCTTTTCATCGCCGATCCTTAGATTTAAAACTACTGCCCATTTGGTGAATAAATTAAATTTTTTACAAAGTGCAGAAGAAGTAGATTGTGAACTGTTGAAAGTTTTTATAAAATCTAGGCTTAAATATACTGAAAAAACTATGTAGTTGCATATTGTAAACATGTTCTGACTGATGCCACATGAATGATTTATTATTTTTCCTAATTTTAATAGTATTAATACTTAAAATTTTTGTTTTTTGATTATGAATAAGTTTTTATAATTGTGCATATTTTGTCTTTTACTGCACTCTAGAGGTATGATAAAGGTCATTATACTTAAAGTAAAGCTTATAGATTGATGAAGATGTAGTAAAAAATAAAATTTAATTATATCCTTATATATGCCACTACCCCTGTTTATATTCACATCATAACAAGCAAACTTGCCGCAAAAAGGGTTTACATAACCACTAGTATAGAAAGGAAGGGGTGATAAATTATATAAAATATTCACATTTAAGCCTATTAAAAATTAATTATAGCACACTAACCGCTTTTTCTTTGAAATATAGATCAAAGCAGAAAATGTGTCAACTTTATTAATTATGCATATTTAATGCATATATGAGGTTACGACAAAAGACAGTTAGTTAAACCAACAATATCGAAAATCTGCAGAATTTCAGTTATGTCGTAATATTTACAGTTATATTTAATGTTGTTTTTAACACCAAAAGGGTAGTTTCTTTTAGTGTATTCATAACATTGTGTAATCATCCATTTCAAACAGATCAAATTAAGTATGAACATTTGCTTGAAATCCTCATCAAATTGAGTGTACATAGTTTTGTTGCAGATGAAAATATCGAATACTATCGGAACTGTAAGATTGATTTATTATGGTACATATTTTTAGGTATTTCTTGAGCTAAACAATTTCAATGGTATGATGGAAATACTTGGTGCGTTGAATTCGTCTCCAGTTTTCAGACTGCATCACCTTAAAGCTGTTGTAAGAGATTTCTTACTTCCAATACTCTTTACTCTTTATAGCCTGCAATTTCTTTTTTAAATTTTTCATGGTGGTTTTAGATTCTAAAATTTTAAAATTTTCTGCTTTGTCACAAATTGAATGAAGTGGGGGAAGTTCATTTTGCCAAGAATGAATGACAAAGTTTTTGGTAGAAAATGACTGCTTGTTTCAATATACTACATAATAATATATAAGACAAACTAATTTTTTTGATTCCCAATTCTATATGAAAATATAATCATGCTAAAAGCTTTCATGTGTCTTTTCTAAATTACAAGACAACAATAATTACAACAATAATTTTTGGTTTTTAAAAAGAAATCAACGTCTTTTGTTGCTTTATATGGTCATTTTGATTTTAGTTTTAATTTTCTTGATTAATTTTATTATTTTTATTAATCCATTTTCTCATCACGAAACTTTCCAAAAACCACTATGCAGAACTTCTGTTCATTATATAAAAATAGTGTGTCGGAGGTATTGGGCTTGACTGAGCTCTAGAATGAAATTCCAGATAAGTTCCAATATATTCATTGATTTTTTCCTAAAAATTTACTTTTGAAAATTGCTTGGATTTTTACTATATTTACATCAAAAGACCTTATTTTTTTATTAAGAAAGCTAAGAAGTTGATCGATTCAATTAGCACAGGTTTGTTTAAATTATATATTGAAGCTTTCTTATGATGTTGATTTTTAAATTTATTTTTGCCTGTAGGTGTTGTTTCTGTTATTAGTTTTTGATTTTAATATTTTCATATGTAGTAGATTTGATATTAAAATACACGAAACACCAGATGCGTAATATCAAAAAAAAAGTTATTAACACCTCCTTTATTATATTGTCCGTTGATACTACTTTGCCAGGTTCTTTTGTACGAGACTTGATAATATTATAAATGAATGAATGAATGAATGACTTGATGCTTACTAAAATAATTTAAATAGCTCGTATTTTATGATTTGGTCCATCTGTTTGGTCCATCTGTTTTCGGGCTATTCAAATTCAAAGTAAATTTTAAGAAGGCATGAAGTGGGTTAAGTTGACAAACGTCTTCTGTTAGAAATTATTTCACGTCACTTGATGTAGTGAGTGACTATGAAGAATTGTTTTTTTTTTTAAACACTGAATATTATAACCGTTATTTCAAATTCATTTATTCAGGAGTTATCACCTAAACGTCTGCAAGCACTGCAAGAAGCAAAAGATTTAACTGATGATGGTCATAGTGTAAAGTATATGGAAAAGCTGCGTAGTATAAATCCTCCTTGTGTTCCATTCCTAGGTAAATAGCACCCTTCTTGCTTTTTTATGGTCTAAATTTATTTTGCTATTTTTCAACACCTGGTTTCAATGACCCAAACGATAAGTTTTTTTTTTTTTTAACTTTACTTTTCTGAAAAAGCTACACATGATTATTCTGAAATTTTGGGCATGCCGGCCTGATAAAATTTTAGCCCAATTATCACCCAATATCTTCATTAAAAATTTAAGAACATTTGGAGATCAACTTTTTGAAAAAGTTAATCCCCAAATGTTTTTAAATTTTTAATTATGGTAGCAAATATTATTTCTAATATATTGAAGATTTCGCCTACCTTGAAAGTTTTTTGGCAGTGCAGGTGGGCCCGAATAAGCTTTTTTTGATAGCTTAAAATCAGCCTTTTTGATTTGATAAAAACTTAGGGTTTTAAAATGAAAATGATATATTTTATTTTGCAAAAGAAGCTCTAATTTTCACCTGAAGAGTTAGAGGCAATATAATTTGTTTGTCTAATTCTACATGGAGATATTTAGAAACACTGAGAAGTGAATTGTGGTAGGTTTTTTTTTTTTTTAATTTATTTGTTGTAAAATCCCCTGATTTGAAATTTTGGATGAATTTAGAGAACTATTGAGGGATGCAACCCCAGGGCTCTAAGAAAAACCAAATTTAGTCCTGAAATAAAATCTTTATTTGTTTCTCAAAAAATGCTGTGGTACTGCTAAAAATTTTAATAATATTGAAGAATAGTATTTCTGATGATTTTACAATTTTTTTAATTTTCTGTCCAGTACCTATGCCTTTAAAAAAATGCAACTGGTCTGTAAATGATATTTATAGGCCTTTCTCAAGAAAAATGCTCCAGTTTTGTTTGATGTTAAAGAAGATAAAATATATTCTCAAAATCACATTTCTTTTTCCTAAGCTTCATAAAAACCATGTGCAAAAATGTTTTTGGATATGAAAATAATGTATTTTAATTTCAAGTATTACTTTATGAACATTCCAGTAATTTAATTTTTACTTGTTTTCAGTTTTCTCTTAGTCGGCTTGCTTTTCTCCAATGCTGTTCATCACCTTTTTCTAAGATTTTGCAAGTTGTTGGAGGAGAAATCTAAAAGTTTTACATTTTTGAAGACAATCTTAAATTTTTGAGATTTTCTTGGAATCCGCTTGTTGAAAATCAAAAATTTTCAATACTTTTCAAAAATTGTTTTGAATATTTGAAAATATCTTAATTTTTTATAAATTTTTGAGATTTTCTTGGAATCCGCTTGCTTAAAATCAAAAATTTTCAATATTTTTCAAAAATTGTTTTGAATATTTGAAAATATTAAAATCACTTTTGGGTTTTTTACATTTTAAAATTTTATTGGGATCAGCCTGCAGAATCCAAAACAAACTTTTTACATTTTTATCAAAATCCACTTATTTCTTTTTCTTACCAGGATAATGGGTTGGGAAACTAGCTTCTTATTAAATTTTTGCCTAATTTTTAATGTAATGTTATTCTGGTTAATTGTAAACACTTGTCAAGGAGTCCATTAGTCTAAACGGTTTTAAATAATAATTTTTTATTTCAATTATTTTTTAAATTTTTTGGTGGTCTCTGGCTAGTAGGGAAACACTGGAGATTTTTTTAGTTGTTCCTTTGTAAATAATCTTAAAGTTTTGTTGTGTCTCTTCCGTTTCAAAAATATTATCAGGTGCAGATTAGCCTGTGAGCTAATAATAGGTGTAATTTTATCCTTTTGTTTTAATTTTTCTCTTTAAACTTTAAAACTTTTTGCTGGCTATTTAATCACTAGGGCTTTTTTTATCTTACATCCGCTATGATAGTCTTAAGAAAATGAAAAGTATTGTGGTAGAGGTTAATCTATGAAAATTAACCTTTAACCTTTAAAAATTGCACCTTCGCTCTCAATTCTATGTATGTTAATTTATGTTTTCAAAGGTGTCTATTTATCAAACATACTGCGATCTGAAGAAGGAAACCCAGATTGCATTGGAAATACACCTGGCGGTCTTATCAATTTTAGCAAAAGGTATGTGTATTAGTTCTAGTGTAAAGTTATGACAATTGTTAATGATTTTTTGATGTTAAAGCAAAATTGATGAGATTAAAACTTGGTTGTTGTCGTAATTTATTGAAAAAATAAACTGCCAAAATCAAAACACTATTGTTAACCTTTGTACTTGCTATACATCTTATAGTTTTTTGTGATATATTATAGGAGAATGGTAGCTGATATTACTGGTGAGATTGAAAAATACCAAAACATGCCATACAACTTGCAAGTAGAACCATCTATACGAATGTACTTGGAAGAAATAAACCCACTGGAAACACGCACAGTACAAGAAATAAATGATTATCTTTTTGAGTTGTCGCTCATGATTGAACCTAGAAACTCAAAGCAACCAGTCAAATTTGTAAGTTGCTTTACTCGTACTAGTTGCTTCTCAGGATTCAGTCTGAAAAACTTAAATTGATTTAAGAAATAATAATTGCTGAAGCAACTATTAATGAAGAATGCAGTACACTGCGTGTGCATGTGTGTGTGTGTGTTTAGTCATAACTATGCAGCATGCTGCATTCTTGTGACTAAATTTGCATTTTTTTTTTTTTTCGAATTTTCAATTGTTTTACTTTAATACTTTAACTTGCAATGCTACAAGTGACTGATTTTATATCCAATTTTCTCATCAGAGTCTATGAATGTTCTTCAAATTTATTTTAAAAGCTGTGACCTTAGATCAAGGCACCTTTCAATGGAGCTAGTTGCTGGGAAGCTCTAGCATTTAGGAACCATATAAATTTATGTTTCGGTAATACTGAAAACTAAAAAAATTGATTTTAATTTTTAAAGCAGTATATATAGATTTTAGATAAGTTTTCTACCTGTATTGTTCTAGTTTCTTGCGTTGGACTATTTGTGCTAAATAACTTTTGAAGTGACCATCTTTAGAAAAAAAATTTTAATGGTTTTTAGACTTAAAAATGAATTGTGCTGAGAGTCTCTTTTGAAGATCTGGGCCCAATTTATTCCCCAAAAATTGATGTTCATGCAGGTATAAATCTATAAAAATTATGCAATAGTTGGCAATCGTCAAATCTTTAGCATCATTTATGTTTTGAACAATTAAATAGGTTTTACTGTTTCATTTATATTAAATAGCCATGTTTCAGAAAGAAAAAGTAAGAGCACCAAATAATGACTTGTAGAATTAAAAGCTGATTTGAAATTGCAGTAAGGGTTTTAGGTGTATGTATGATTTTAGGTGTATGTATGATTTTAGGTGTATGTATGATTTCAGATGTATATGATGTTAAAAAATAAGCTGATGCTCATTTAAATCTTTGAGATTGAGTCTTAAACTGCTGAAAAGTGTGAAATCTTGAGGATCATTTATGTTTCGAGCATCAGCTTGTTTCAGTCTGATAAAATTAAGTAAAGTTTATTAAAATTAAAAAAAAAAAAAAAAAATACTTTATCTCTGGCAGCAAGATCAAGTTGATTTCACTTGTTAGTGCAGATATGTGAAAATAGTTATTCTGAGTTATGCTATATGAAAGGCTATTATATAAAGATTACCTTTATGTTAAAACTATTCATTACCTATTGTTGCGTCTTCTTATAGCCACGGAAAACAGACATTGCATTGAAATCACCTGGAATAAAACCAAATCAACGGGGACATTCTGGATATCGTAAATCGTCGTCTGTTAATGATATAGATTCACCTTCAACACCCACATTTCGCCCTCCATCTCCAACGCCATCTACCTTGTCTTCATTCTCAACATTCGTCATTAACGAAGATGAAGATATTGAAGCAGAAGAGGAAGTGAAAGATGCTTTCCCACTCCCGCCACCAGTAGTACTTCCACGAGTGCCAATACCCATGCATCCTGATGTTTCTGTGAAATCTAAACCTGCCAAACAACGCCCACCAAGTTTACCACCACTTGTAATACCAAATCAAGCCATACCTCCAAGACATCCAAACCGCTCACAATCACTCAACGAAACCACTCTACCTCCCCCCGCTCTCCCTCCTAGAACTAAAACATTTAATGAGAAGATAACTACAGTTTTTCCAAATCCAAATTTTTTTAATGATCCTCCTCCCCCTCTCCCGAGGCGACCTGAGACACCTTTAACACTAAATGGAGGTTTACCGCCAAAACGTGATCTGCTCCCTAAAAGAGACTTACCACCAAAACGAGACGCGCTGCAGAGCAATAGTGAGATGTTAAGTAAACCTGCTATACCACCTAGGTTAAAACCTACGAGAAGTGTTTCAGAAATAGATTGTTCACCGCCTCCTTGTAGGCCGCCCAAATTACCACCCAAGAGATAACACACCACGACTATTTATTTTTGTATATATAATTAATTTGTATATAAAATATTTTGTATAATTCCGGCGCAATTAATACACAATCAGTGTCTATTTACATGGGTGCGATATAATTAATTTCTCTAAATTTAATAGAAATAAGTTAAAAATTCCTTCAGAAAGGTCAATTTTTAACCTTTTCCAGGATGGCGCCCTGTCGATTTAAAATTTAGTTGAAATTGTGTTTTTTGCCCTTTTAAATTGGATTGAATTAAATTCTTTCCTAATAAATAGTTTAATGCAAATATATATAAGCGTTTTTTTTTTTATTTTGTGAAAAATCAGAATTACGACAGGGTTGCACCACAACAGGTTGCACCACAGTTATTGATTTCAAAGTTTAAAAAATAAAACAATGAAATATTTTCTTTACATGGATTTAAGTACAAAATTTTTTTCCGTTTTTTTTTTTTTTTTCCAGCTTTCATTTTTAGGAAAAAAAATAATAAATTCTACGATTTTCCGACTATTTAAGATTAGAACTATGTCAAATTTTCGTTTTTATATTTATTTTTCCTGAAAACAAATATTTGAGACATCGGTGGGCAAAAACAAGTCTAGTTTCTGTTATTCTGTGTATTGCCTTAAGAACTGCTCTTTTTAATTAAGATGATATACTCTGTAAAAATGTGCTTAAATTAAGTGTCATTTGTGACCCCTGGTGAAATAATTTCAACGAGCACCTTACAATGAGAAAAATACTTGTTTTTGCGCATAGGAAATTTATAAGGGAAACCAGTCTGGTACGAAATATTGCTGCCTCATTAAAGGAATCAGTTTTTGTAATGCATAGAACTTTTTTTTTTTTTTTTTTTTTTTTTTTTTTTTTTTCAAATAAAACAAATTATTTTTTTATATTTTAAATTCAAATAGCTTGATGATGACAGAATTATTTTTAGATGGCGAAGTTTTGTTACAGTTGACTATAGAAGCAAATGACCTTTATTAATATTTAAATTATAAATGCAATATTGCACGAAAAATACGAATGCTTTTTTAAAAATTCTGGATAAAATGTTTCTATCTAAAAGTTCTTTTAATTTCGTTATAAAAAAAAAAAAAAAGTAAAGATTTGTGAAAAATTTTGACCGATTTGGATATTATTGCCCGTTAAAGTTTTCCATTTCACAAACAATGAAAAAAATGAGAATTACGAGAGAGTATTTTCTGAAAACCAAATTGATTTGTAAAGTACAGTTAAGTTTTGTCTGTAAGATACCATAAAATCAAAATTTAAATTCAAACATGTCCTTTTTGTCTTGGAATCCAAATAGGTCAAGATTTTTTCAAAAAATTGATGCACTTGCTTTTTAACAAATTGTCGTTTAACATATTTGAGGAATTTCTGAGCTGTTCGGCGTCTAGGATTGTCTGCTTCCTACAGAAAATAGCTCTTGATTGGGCTCCTGGCTTTTTTTTTGTGTGATGTTAGTTTTAAGGGATAGAAAGTGACAAAGCCTGATTCTTCCAAAAAATTCTCGTTTGCCCGAAATCGGGCCCAAAAATAGATTTTCTACTTTTCTGCAAATCAGTTAATTTTTTTTTTATTTTTTGCATGATGTTAGAGTACCATAAGAGAAATCTGCCGAAAAGTTTCATTTTGAGGCGATGGCTCAGTTTTTGGCCTGAAAAACGACAAAAATCTTTTTTTGACTTTTATCAAAAGTCATACTCTGGTTATGTTGAAATTTATGTGGGGCAAAAAATTTTAAAACAAATTTTCTTCATTACTAAACTTTTTGATTATGTTAAGAATTAATATTTCTTATATATTGGGCATGTCAGCCATCTTGAAATTTTTTCTGCCAGGCAGGCACGCCCAAAAGGGGCCCAGAAGTCAAAATTTTTTTTATTTTTAAGTTATGTTCTAAAATCTTGGACAATAATGGAAATTTTATTTCTAATGTATTAATCTTGTCGGCCATTTTGAATTTTTTTTTTGATTGGGGCAGTTATCCCCAAAATAAGCCTCAAAATCAACCTTTTATTCGACTTTTTAAAATGCTATGAAACTGAAATTTCGATTAAATTATAGTCATATTCTTAATATACTAAACATTTCGGCCATCTTGTTTTTAAAAACCTTTAAAGAATGTTTCGAGAATTCTTTCTTCTGACAAACTTATAATTTGTTTAATACGCTTTAAGTTCTGGAGGTCCAATCAATCTTTGCTTGTCACTCTTGAACACTATGGGTCTTTAAATTTATTGAGTTTCTTTTATTATTTATTTAGATAATTTGTTTGAATTGTTTCTATTTGTTATTTTTAATGGAAGGTGTTTTTTTTTTATTTTTTTTTTTATTGGAATATTTTTTATGTACAATTTGATATGCTGTCATTGAAAACAAATGTTTATATATATTTTTTTATTTTTGAAAATCTTTTGTAATAACAAAATACCTTGCATTTTTCGTGTGTCAGTCCTAAAATTGATACTTGTGTCGCTCCTTGGGCCCGAGTTTTTATATGAAAAAAAAAAGTAAATAAAAATAAGTTTTATGTGCTATAGGACATTTTTCTGTGCCTGATTCTCCACACGTTTCCCTAGCAACGGCTTGAGGGTCCCAAAACCCCTGTTTTTTTTTTCAATGTATAGGTATAAAAAGTCTAATAACTAGGTGGATATTACATCGATATGTTTAACGTGAAAGTTTGAACAATCTAGACAAGCAAGAAACATAAAGAAAAGGGTCAAAACTTGTAAAAAAAAAAAAAAAAAAAAAACAACCTACTAAAAATCCCTAAAAACGACATGGATTTTTTAAAAAAAGAAACTAGATATTAATGTAAATACTAATTTCATGGATATAAATAATTTTGTAAGTAGTGTAAATAGTCACAATTCTGTGGTAAATATGACCCAATCTGCTGTAAATAAATATTGCCTTATCTGCTACCACATCTTCAGAATCCGATAAGAAAGTAAAATCAGTACAGCTGTGACACCTTCATCTGCTGAAAATATAACTGGCTATAGACTTGTTGCTATGGAGATTCTTGGTTGGTTAGCGTACCCTTCTTGTGGAATAACGAAACTGAAACTAATGGAGAACAATTTCAAAAAAAAAGGTTTAGCTTCATTTCTACTCTTGAAATTTCAAGAGTGTTCCTATTTTCTTGAATTTTATACGCCTGTATCCATTGATGATACTTTTTGTATCAATAAACGAGCAGTTTATAGTATGAGAGCATGTGGTCAAGGCCATGCTGATTTTGAGATGTTCACTGCTGAACCAGCTAGTATTCTATAATTTTAATCCGGATTCAGACACTTTAATTAGATATAATAGAAACGAATGCTTATTAAGATATTTTCCTTTCGTTTATTGATGAAATTGACTTAAAAAATAGTCCTTGACGTGTAAAGTTCTTATGTTGTATCAAATGGTAAAATTTTGCGGAGAAAAACCTGCTTTGTATCGAGGTAAAGGTAATAGATTTCATTTGAAAAGTATTACCAGTCTAATGAGAGCAGATTGTTATGTTATTGTCGAACACTCTATTGAATCTTATGTCAATATTCAAAGAAATTCAACTGTAAATAATGTATTAAATAACGAATCTGTAATTAATCTATCATATGCATATAATCGAAAGGTACAGCAGGCAATTACTTCTTCAACACTAATAAACCCAAACAAAAAATATATGGAACAGAATTATTGACACTAGGAGCTATGTTGTCCAATGTCATCAATATGTGCTCTTGCTTATCCATGCTGGTGATTGAGTCTTTGACGTAAAGTGATGTGATAACGGACCGAAAGGGACTTGCATCCTGTTTACTTATGATTTGTACTATAATTAACTACGAAAATGAATTCTATATTTCAAGAACACGTGATAGATAGAAGTTTTCATATCTATCGAAGATCGGTTTATACCATATAAGCACACTCGATCACGGAAGTTTTCGACAGTGATGAATTTGACCAGAAACAGTTTAGATGATACCAAGTTCTAACAACCTAGTTATGGTCCTATCCCTAAAGTGCCAAAATCGATAAAAATTATCTGATAAAAAGTGTTTATTTTTGGACACAAGGTTGTTCACATGATATAAATTCAAGTATGAAAAAGAAAGCAAAAAAATATATGTGATGTATACTTATAGTTTTGGTCCAAATTTCTAACATTTTTTGTCTCATACCTCTAGTACCCATATCTATTTCTTACATTGTATGCATATTAAAGAATAAAAAAAATGTTGAAAATTTTAACTAAATTTGAAGTGGTCATAAAATTTTATGCCTTGCCCCGTCGTTAAATACTTCCTGAGAAAAGGCCCAACCAGTTTGCTAAAGATGACTTAATAAATATCCATCAGTAAGTGTAAGTTTTCATATAAAATCCCAGTAAGAATGGAATGAAAAATTTGAAAATGAGATGCTATAAAATACTTTAAACAAAATAAAGCTCGTAATTGTGTGTTTGAAATGCACCTGTGTAATTTCTGGGTTTTATCTTACAGCACTTAAACACATTTAATATCCCAGAGTTACCATTTTCCACATTACGTGCTTCAGAAAAATGATATAATACTACGCCGGTGGTTTTTTCAAGTTGATATACTTTCGAGAGCACTGTCTAACTGCAATCCTAAAATAGCTTTACAATTTGTTAATTGCCTTCTCAGTCAGGTGTCCTTTCCCACCCAAAGATTTACCATGTTTCAATAAAGTTTTATCTCAGCTTCTTAGTTTTCGTAAATTAACTCTTTTTTGAATGTTTGCCAACACACTCTAATATTAGGATAACAGTTCCTGAATAACGATCATTCTTCGCAACCTCAGAGTATGACTCGTTGTCTCCATGATCTATATATTGCGTATAACGCAGTTTGCGCTTGATTTCTGACTCCATGAAACACTCCATCAAACCAGATGCTTCCATTGACCAGACTAAACATGTGTGGTTTATCAAACAGCCTTGCTCTTCTACGAACGTATTGCACAATTCTGGTTCATTTTCTTTTCTTGGCTGCCTAGATACACTAGCACTGCATAATTTAGAAAACCTTGTAGTCAAGGGACTTTCCAGAGTGATTAACTATAACGATTAAAACGCCATTCAGGGAGGCATATTCTCGCCTTTGTCAAGTCCCGTCACAAGATACGGCTACATCAGCTGATTCGTCAAGGTCATTTTCTTTGTCTTCTCCGGTAAACGAAATTCATCCGCAGCATCTTGCATTGACGTATTTGCAACTTTTGCATATATTTATGAAAATTTTTCCTGGATTGTGTTGTAGAACTTTACCAATACAGGCGTTGGCAAATTCAAAGAACCGCAAAATCTGGAAAATGCTGCGTGCTTTTTTCCAATCTTTCTCATTTCTAGGATTGAGCTGTAATTGATTTCACATACTGGTGCACCAGACACAGCTCCAAGCGCCTTAGGATTTTCTTTACTTTTATATAAAGATTGGCTCCATAAATAAGTTGGTGTTACACAAATAAACTTGAGCATTATGGAAAGTCCTTTCTCATACGTAGAAGGACTGGCTACATCAATTCACTTATTGTTGAAGTTTGGGAATATCGCAAGTAAAGTTATAACTGGCTTCAAAATATCACTTTCTATCAAAATTAAAGAACTTAACGTTTCACTATCAGGCAAGTCTGGTACTGATTGTGTGGTTATCAATGCTGATGATTCATCTGTCGTTTTATTTGATGGTTGCAAATATTCGCTTAAAGGCTGCAGAAACCGACTTGTCTATTTGCTCCTGAGATGCTGAAGCCACAACACCGTCATCATTGTTAGCTTTTTTACGTCCACCTCCCCTTTTAGACCTTTTTTTGAGTGTTGATCCGTTCGATTTTGTTCGAAGAACAGCACTATGTTTACGTGTACATATGTGTATATATTTTATAGCAAGCTTAATAAAAGGTAATGGAATTAAAATAAAAAAGCTTAGATGCCTCAGTAACATATATAGAATCATTCCAACAACTAGCCAGCAAGTGCATGTAATCTAACTAAGTGAATCTTAAATTGTAGACTATGTTTATTTATGTAGCTACCACCATAAACTATTCATCAAATTCGTGGCTACTGGAAGCATTATTGTTTAGCTGTACTTGGTGAAAACTGAAACCCACGGTAGCCATAATAATACCATCGTTTTAACCCTAGGTTTTGGTCCAGTTTAAGCAACCTAGTTGGGGTAAATGAAGGGTTGCAAAGGCCGAAGCTTGACAAAAATTATATTCAGGGTTTGTACCGTCTAATTTAAAAACTAATTATGTTCAATCTAATAAATATTAATTCAAGAAAGTAAACTTTACCATTGTTTTCAGCATAGATGAAACTACCCGAAAACATTTTTGAAAATTTGAAACGTTTGTAAGTTTTAAGTAGATTATTGCTGTTGTTATTCGCTATAAAGACCAATAGTTTTGTTATATAGCTATATATGAACCATGAAAATAGAACAAGAAAGAAACCATATAAAAAACATAAAACTAGTTCTAGATGCTAAAAGTATCATTTCTATATGAAATAAAAAATGATTTGCTAACAAACAAGACTAGGAAAATAAAAGATGCTTTCAACCACGTTAATCATTTAACTAAGTCTCAAAAGCACATGTTAATGACTCAGTATAATCCTACATATAACGTAAACAAAATATTTATATGGTTTTCGAAGTGGTATCTTAGTCTAAGGGGTATTTTTAAGAACAAGGTATCAAATTAACATTTTTAAATATGTATCTTTACAAATAGAAACTGGAAAAAACATTGAAATTTTTTTTGTTGACTTGATCCAAAAATCCATAATGGCGGAAAAAAACTGTTCAAAAAAGCTCGAAAATAGGGAAATTTCAAAACGTGCTATTTTCTTCTTATCCATTTGAAACAAAATTTTAATGGATTACTAACGATAATATAAAAGTTCATCATCAGTTGGAATTTTTCGCTCAAGTTAATGGTATTTTTGTCATTACTGACTATTTTGATTGGGACCTCAAACATAGAAGCACGTGATACTAAACACGTAGTATTTTAACAGAAAAATTGCAACTGTTAATTGAAACCATCAGATATAAAAAAATCTTCCTCAAAATAATATTCTGTTTTGAGCAAATAAAGAAAGCGTAAGAGAAAGTGTTCGATGGTTTCAGATTCTAAGATTCCACAATTACAAATAGGAACAAGCGTATCAACAAAGTTATGACAATATTTATGACTAAAGGCAACGCTTAAACGAGTGAGAAGCATTAAACCATGAGGATCCGTTATATTAAAAACAGGCATTGACTTGGGGCAAATAAAACAGAGAAGAGATTTCTTAGAAAGGGAGATGGGTATAGATTTTCTTATAACAGGATCAAGTTTGTTCCATTCTTTTGTAGAAAAAGAAAAAAAAAAAAGAGTTACTAAAATAGTTGTTACGAGAGAAAAAAAGATTAAATAGATTAAGACGATTAACATTTCGCAATTGAAAAAATATAGGTAAAAAATTTATTAAATATTTAAAAGCACTACCCCTCACTATATTATAAAAGAAAACTAACCTACGGTACCAACGCTTATCTCGCAAGCTCTCTAATCCAAGCACCCAGTAAAGTTTAACTCTCGACGTTCCCCTTATAGGTCCGGTTATTGCAGGACAAGCATTATATTGCACGGATTCAACTTTTTTACAAATAGATTCAATACGAGGCTGATCATATATAACGTCGGCATAATCTTTGATAAGGAAGTACAAATGATTTGTACAAAGTGAATAAAGTTTTTCTAGGCAAAGTGCAAGAAAGTTGTATGATAACACCTTCACCTTTATTAGCCTTAGAAATCCTATCATTTATTATTAGATTTTTTTTTCTGGAAATGACAACTTCGGGATGTTTATTTGGATCAGGATTAAAGGACATTATTCACTGATACGCCTAATTATTAATAACAAAAAGATCATTGTTAAGATCACTGCAACTTTTTTCTACGTAGTTTACAATAGAGAAGATAGATGTATCGTCAGCAAAAAGTTTACATTGATATAAATAAGAAAAAGCAAAATTCCTAAAACAAAACCCTGGGGAACTCCAGCAGTTATATCACTTCGCCAGGAATTTAGACCGTTTAACTCTACTTCGTGTTCTATCATGCACGTAATTCTCTGGAATAAAATAAAATTTTTCATTAACACCATAACTTTTCAATATAAAAATT
The DNA here is from genome assembly GCA_035046665.1 of Euphysa ruthae. Classification (NCBI taxonomy): domain Eukaryota; kingdom Metazoa; phylum Cnidaria; class Hydrozoa; order Anthoathecata; family Corymorphidae; genus Euphysa; species Euphysa ruthae. The sequence continues at coordinate 30,433 of JAUZNK010031756.1, forward strand.
AAACCTTCGCGCCAAACCTTATCAAACACTTTTGACATATCAAGAAACACACCCCTAGTTACAAGAGAAGGGTTGCCATCAAAAGCCTTATAAATCTCATGAATAATAGCAGTGAGTTGATTTACGCAGGAATCACCAGGTCTAAAACCAGACTGATTATCTGAAAGTATCTTATTATGAGTAAAATGGATGAAAAGATTATTACAAACAACCTTTTCAAACACCTTACTAAATATTGTTAACAAAGACATTGGGCTACAATAAATGATAACTTTTTTACAGGACTTTTTATGAACTAGGACAACATTTTCTTTTTTCTAATCGGAAACAGGGACTCAAAAAATTTTTCAGTAGTTGAAAACACCTGGGGGATAGCTGTGTAAGAGTAAGAATTTATTTATTATGCTCAAAAAAGAGTCAGTACGCGAGCGCAAGGAGAAAGGTTTGGGTGGCAAAGGAAAGTTGCCAGATGCAATTATCCACAAATTGCAAAACGATTATGGATCGCTGTACGAGCTAATGTTGGTGATCTAAACAGTATTCAGTGTTGTTATGACCACTTTGTTCAATATGTGGCATTGTCGGCCAAAAATAGTTATCATGGACATTTTCCAAAAGGTCCCACTACTGTTGCGTCATCGGTTAAAAACAATTATCATGCACTTTGCCGAAAGGATCGCGATTCTTGGCGTACGTTTAACACTGATATAGCGAAAAACACCGGTAATTATAAGGCTGCGTCAGCATTGCTTATGTTTATAATTGAACATGTAAATTTATTGCCCCCAAGGATGAAAAGTTAATTTAACGCGCAATTTGATGTTGCGGCACATTACGCAGTGACACATAACAATATTGGCAACCAAGTAAACTCAAAAAAAAAAAAAAAAAAAAATCGAGATTTGGTCAGCCGATGATTATAATAGTTCTTTAACCAATCAGTTTTAAGAATAAGAGTTATTTTCATGATATATCTAACACCAGATAGTAATCCACTTCCTTGTATTTTTTTGTTACTTCCTGTGGTTTCTGTTACTTCCTGTGGTTTTGTTTATATTCATTATTATTGAAAAATTACAAGAGTTGAAAAATCTTCCATGCTGCGGCAAAGATATTTCATGAACGGTTGGTTCAAAGACAACCAACTTTTTACAGGATGTGTAACTCATGTAGGACAATGCTCTAAAACCAATAATATCCACACATTTTTGAATTACAAAGCTATATTTAAGCTTTTTTATAACCCTTCTGAAAAAAAAAATTGACCGAATTTGGCCTGTGATCAAATTGGGTGCGAGACCAAAGGAAAATATATTTTGGGAATTTTATTGGTTTATAACCTTCCTTTGTAAATTATCTGCTAACCTTTAAAATTTTACTTTGCCTCTTATCTAACTTGAGATATATATTCTTGCCGCAAGATTGTCAATTTTAAGCCATCTGCAGTCTTGAAATGGTTGTTACGCCAACCGGGGAAATGAAAAATCGGCTAAAACATTTTTTTATCTTAGCTTCATTGCGCAGTTACTACACACACACACACACACATATCACTAGTGTAAAAGAATGTTTTTATTCCAGGTCTGTGCCCCCTTAAAGAAGGGTGGCATCAAGAACTTTAGAAAAGTTCAGAAAATAAGGGTAGTAATTTTCGGTTACTAAGGAAAAAAAGTAGTGATAAAAGTTTCTTCCATAGAAATTTTTTTTCTTGCTATCTTGTTTTACCTATTATACAACAAAAAAAATTTTCTTTTTATTAATTATGGCTGATTATTCAGCATAATTGACTAAAACCTAGTCCACACGCGAAACAATATTTAATGATGAAGATATCTAACGTTTATCAATTTATTAGATTTATTTATATTGGTGTTGTCTATTGCGTCAGTTTTTTCAACTTGATAGCATAGCACTATAACCACCAAAAATCTAAGTTATCCGCGCTATGTTATTAGTCTGAAACAACCACTTTCACTTAGTTTTCTCAAAAAAAAAAAAAAAAAAAAAAAACGTACGTAATCAAACAGTTAGATAAGTCACTTGTAAAAATTGCAGAGTATTACGATTATTCCTCATTATGTTGAATAGTGCTTAAAATGACAAAGCGAGAAAAACATAAAAATAGCTTTCACATCTTAATTCTTATTTCATTGATCTAGTAAACTTTCTCTAAGAGCTTCCAGTCTTCTTTTCCTATTTTAACCAACTCCATGTTCTTTTTGTTCAAGTTTTCGACGCTGCGTTGGTTTGATTTTGCTGTTAATATGGTAAAAAAAACGCTGCCATCAAGTCCAAAGGCTTAAAACACCTTGAACATCCCATAACCTTCATTGAAATGAGGAACATTTACTGACAACTCCAAAATTGGTCTCTGAATAAAAGATTGTTTTAGACATCTCATCCAAATCAAAATATCCAGGGCCTCGTTGGTTTTCTGAGTGTCAATGTGGACACATTTGCGCAGAAAATCATCAGCAGAAAGCCCCTTAAATATTTTCGACAAAAAAAGTAAGGACCTATTAGAAGAAATACTTGTAAAGAGCATAGCAAACTAGACTCCTCTTGCTTTCTGTGTTTTATAAGCAGTCAAAATTAATTTAAAGTCAAGTTGATCACGTTGCTAAGGTAAATTTAATACAACATACTGTGAAAAGATCTTATAACAGAAAATCTACACGTTTTTGAGGAAAACAAATTACACCACATCAAAGGTTGGTAAATTTGCCGTGTATAGGCAGCGGTCATTGCGAAACATTGACTTTTTTTTTTTTTTTGCAAAATTCATTTTCAATAATATAGTAACCACCTTAACGTTATATCCGAAATATTTTTTTTATTAGAATTACCATGAATCTTTCTTTGATTTTGGTCTGCAAAATAAATATTTAAATTATTTGTTTGTTTTTTGCTTATAAGGATATTTTATTCTCAAAAAATTTCACTTTCTCCAAAATTTCAAATTATTGTTGTTTTTAGGAACAAAAAGTCCCCCTAGTAATATTATTTCATTTAATAAGAAAATTGACGTTAGAACGAAGTATCACTTTTCGGTGTTATTATAGGCTGTAAACTAAATTTTCCAATCATATTCCTAAATTATGTATACGAGCTAATAAGAAACTGAGTTGCTTGATCAGGTTAAGAAAAGACATCTTCATTTGCTTATGACTGAAACGTATAAGTCTGTTAATAGATTAAATCCAGAGATAGTGTGGGAAAACTTTAAAATAAAACAAATTCACAATTCCTTTCGGACAAGTAGCATACCAAAACTTCCTCCGAGATGAACATATTCATACGGAACAAACTCTTTAAAGCATGATTTATCTGGAATAGTCTCCCAATAAACTTTAAAATCAGCAAGTCTTTAGGCTAGTTTAAAGTCTATTCATTCTCAGTTTGAAATGCACATCTTGCTCGTGTAGTATATGCCGTTGTCTTTATATTTTCTTATTTGTTGATGTAGATTAGGGTCAATGAGTTCTTTTATTTATCCACGACTTTGTATGACTACCAAGGTTAAATAAAAACATTAATGCATGAATTCTAAAGAGTTCTAAACGGGGCTATGAATTAAAATGTTATGTCAAAGGAGAAGCTGATGATGGAAACTGCATGGACTGTCACGTGAAGGCACCGGATCATAAAAAAGAATAACAGCTTCAAAAATATCGTAATTCTTTAAATTACATATCCTATTAACACAAGAGTTTAAAATGAATAAATAAAAAATATGATTTGCAGGGGCGAAAAATCACCTCAATAATAATCTAATAGTTTGAACTTCAGCTTTAAGGGTGTATACTTTTTCTGCTACTAAATTTCGCTGATAAATATTTTCGTAACCTTAAGAAATTTCATATACAAGCTTTTAAACGTTAGAAATTCAATTAAAACGGTTTATTTTCTATTCTAGGGCGTTAGGCGTTTACTTAATTATTAGTTGCCCAAAAATTTGTGTTAAATTTCAACGCAAACTAACATAAAAATTAATTTTTAAAAAATTCATAGAATCTAATTTTCTGACCTTTAAGATAAAGTAACATTTTAACAAGGTCGTCAACATTTTAAAAACAATAGACTTTCCTATACCACGAAGCTACTTTTAAGATTTTAATAGTCACAACTTTTTGAGAAAATTCTTATACACTAAAATGTCTGACATTCTCAAATGATCGGAAAGAATTGCCTAGTTTGAAGTGGTTATTTTGAAAAGTCGAAAAATACCGATAAGGATATATTATAAAAAGAGCACAGAATTGGAAACATTAACTGTGTAAAAATTAAAGTCAATCAAGGTGCTTATAACAAAAAAAAAAAACAAAACTTGTTTTACTTTTTAGTCCAATCATCATAAATATTATTTGCTATCCTAACGTAATAACAAATTTCCGTAGCAAACTCAGGTTTTTAGGAGAGTTTAGACATGTCTTTGTAAAATATATAAGAATCAATAATTAAAAAAAAAAAAAAAAAAAACATCAAATTTACAATTTTCGCATATTATTATTTCAGCATAACCTAAGAGTCGCTTTTAACAACTTGCTTTTTGATATGCTTGGGAACCCCTGCGAAACGCCAAAATGTTTCACAATACGCCAAAATGCTCAAAACTAAAAATAGTCTTTTCTATCATTTTTAAAATTTCTGTATAATCGAAAAGTTTGCTTTAAAGAAAAATCGAAAATATTTGACAACGGTAATACCCAGGAATTAGCGGAACAACCGAGAAACAAATCAAAAAAGGTGGAACAATTTGGAACAGGCCGAAAACAAGCCAAAACATCCCCCCAAAAAAAAAAAAATTAAATGGGGAGAGGGGAGGGCAATAAATTGAATAAAAATCTTGATAAATGCATTCAATGTCCTTTTAATTGTTTCGAAGCCTTTATAGTAATAAGCAATCGGATTTTCATCAATTCCCAGGAATAATATTTTCTTTGTAAAGAACTTTAGAAAAAAACTAATAAATAAAGTCTCCATTAAAAAACCGACCATGTCAATTCATAATATA
>JAUZNK010031757.1:0-18700 GCA_035046665.1 Euphysa ruthae
CCTTAAAATCCTCCAGCTTTATAGGATTTACCGCTCGCCGCCTCATTTTTTTCATCTTTACTTTTCACTTCACCTCGCCGCATCTTCCTGCGTTTTTTTGTGCTTTCCTTGTTTTTATACGATAATGCGAATAATTTTTTTTTTTTGGTGATTTTTTGGCACCCTCTACTGAATACTTTCCTGGTAACATATTCTGGTTTTCAAAAGTCAATATACAAGTTTAACGCCTAATGTTAAAATTAGCTACTGCGTTATTTGTTCGTTTAATAATATCAATGATGCCTGGAATGCTATGAACGTTTGTCTTTTGGACTTATTTAATAAACATGCTCCGCGCATCACTAAACAAGTTAAGGGAAGAGTTTTTCTGTGTTTATCACCAGAAATTAAGTGATTGATGAACGCTCTAAATAAATTGCGACATTATAGTTATAAATATTTGCGAAAAAAAATAAACCTTGTTGTTAAAAAATGCAAAAGCAAACTATAACACTAAACGAAAATCCAGCCAATCCACTGAAATTTTGGAAAATATAACAGATAACCCCTACTAAAAGCGCTACAATGTTAGTTCTTAAATCGTTTTGAATAGATAACCAACTTGTATCTCAACCAACCCAGATTACAAACGAATTTTGTAAGTCCTTTACTAATATCGCCACATAATTGAAAAAAAAGTGTCTACTCATATGTGTCTACCATATGGTCCATCATCAATTCCTATATAAACTAAATCGAAGTTTCGCTAAAAGACTGTACTAAAATCAGACAGAAACCTCTCAGCAGATTAATGTTTCGTTACAAACCGGGAAATTTCCATAAACCTGGAAGAACGCCAAACTGTTACCTTGGTTTAAAACAGGAAACCCAAGCGATATGAATAATTACAGTGCAATCTCAGTGCTGCCAACCTTAGCTAAGGTTATGGAACGTATTTTGCACAATCAGTTTCATATTTTGAAGAAAAAAAAAAAGGATCTGTTGAACAAGTTGCTATTATGTTTCTTGACAATGTGAGAATTGAAATTGAGAAAGATGGAGTTGTTTCTGCGATATTCATAGACTTGAGTAAAGCCTTTGACACTGTGAGTCATACAGAGTTGCTGAAAAAGATACATAGTTACGGCATTACAGACATTGAGTATGAATAAATTTGTGATTATTTGTTAAACCGAATTCAAAATGTTATCTGTATTGGAGGAGTATTATCAGATTGCATGTCATTAAAAACAGGTGTGCCTCAGAAATCAATTCCTGAACCTCTACTCTTTATTTTTTTCATCAATGATTCTACTGACCTTGTCAAAAATTCTAAAGTCATCCAATATACTGATGATACTGTGTTATATGTTAGTGATAAAAATCAAGAAGATATCGAATCTTTGCTAGGTGAAGATTGTGATTTTGTTGTCATAGTTTCTTTGTAAATGAACTGCTTAGAGATCTAAAAAAAAAAGAAGCAAAAATTAAAATATCATTTGGGACTTCAATACGGCTTTTTGCTTAATAACAAAGTAATTGCAAATACAACAGATTATAAGTACTTAGGAGTTAAATTCGACCCAACTCTGAGCATGCGATCACATTTCGATACCTGTCTTAAGAAAGCTTCGGCAAGCTTATGTCTACTTTACCGTTTATGATCTGATCTGCCAAGTCAATTTACCAAAACATTATCGTTCCGATTTTTACGTACTGTAGTCTTCTCTTGATCAATCTTTTTGTCACCGAAAGAAATAAGCTCGAATCTTCCACATGAATTTGTTTCATTTTGTTTAATATCGGAATTGAATCAATTTACAGATTACTTTCAGTTAATTAATCATGAAATGCCCATACGAAACAATGGTTATCTTTTTAGATTACCAAAAGTTAAATTTAAATATGCAAGAATGTCAGTAAAATACCTTAATGTCAAAGGCATTATTACTTGATCTATAAGTATATTTTTCTGTGGAATAGGAATAGCTGTGACATTGAAATAGTAATAAAGAAGCAAGTCCTTTTTTCTTTTGAATTTCTGATAATTTCATGTTTGTAGCTTTACGCAATGGACTTGCTACTAACTGAGGCTAATTTTTTCAGGTCAATAACTCTGGTACCAGTGATACATTCAGCTAAGATTGATGTCGATGCTGGGTTGAAATTTTTTATCAGGCACTGTAGAAGTTGTTATTTACAGAGAGGATAAATATTAAATTTTTTATTTACGGAACTGTCATTATTATTTAAATTATTTGCATCACCAGATTCATTATTTACATTGATGATTACACTACTATTTATAATTCCTTCACTTTATTTCCACAAAATCCATGTTGTTTTCTAGGTTTTTTAGTATGTACTTTAACTCTACAAGCTTTTGTCATTATTTCAAAAATTATTTCCAGTGGAAATATGGAGTATAAAAACTTTATTAAAGCCTCGATCATTGTTTTATATATATTTTGCCTCGTTTAGTAACTTATTTAAGAACCTATTTGTAACTTAAATACCCAGGCTCCTGTATCTTAATTTTGAGGATATGAACTTTTTCTGACCGCTTTCTAAGAGATGAATTGCACCACTGAGATGTAATTACACAGTAAATCCTAAAAGCGAGTCAAGAATGTTTTTAGTTGAAGGGTTTTTAAAATAAGAATAATATCCTTAAACCATGAATAAATATATTTTTGTAAAAGCAGTAGATTAATATTCTTAATTCTAACAGTAATATGCAAAGTCTTAAGAATATATTTACTGGATAAATTAGATTTTATTATAAATATGATAGTGCGCGCTTACAACCATAGTAATTTACACAATAACGATTTTATAAAATAGATATAAATTATATCAAGATTATAACAAGTAATATTAAAATTCTGGTGTGCCATTCTTCCCCTTCTCCTTTTAGAATTAGCAATCTCTGTAGCGTGTGTGTTTTGTGTCTGTTAGTTTTGCCGTAAAATGCAAAGTTTAGCAGACCTTTATGGAAAATAAAACAAAACAAGACAATATTCAAAACAGATTAAACAAGGCAACAGCATGAGGGTAGAGGATCTTTTCAAAAACCGTCAAAATTCGAAAACAAAATATTGTATGACGTAATGCATTACTTTTAAATATTACTAACGTCAGTAATAATTATTCTATCGAAAACGTGCGTAAACAAAAAATAAGAGAAGAGATCGATCAATGAAAATTCAAATTAATACTAAATATCTCTCTATATACATGCGAGAAGAATTACAATATTTCTCAACTCATTTTCGGGTCATTTAAAACAACGTTGACACCTGGATCAATTGCAACGAAGTTAAATATGATTAATTATAACACTGCCTGTATCTTTACTGTTTAATTTGGTCTACTTATATTACTATAAGTTATAATGAAGTTTTAAGGATACGATGCAGTATTATTGCATAGATATTTTGTTAATGCTTTTTTGATCCATGGTTGTTTTAAAAAAGTTTAAGATTTTTAGTAGGGTACGGTTATACAGACTTACACACAAATACAAAGCACTCTGAACTCCCATTCACTGAATTTCCAACATCTAGTCTAGCTATAGCTTTACTTAGCCTTTCTGGTTTAAAATTTTTACTCAAGTGATATTGTAACTTTTGTGTAAAGATATGCAAACTGATGTTTTTTCTTTCCCTCTGTATGTTACACACTTTGTTTGCATGATTTTTATACCAGTTTCTTATGGTGTGATTTTATGTACCTATCAGTCCTTAGCTGCCTCTGCAGCATGCCAAAACGTATATAACATATATAATATATAACATATATGGCAAGCGACATTTGTATGATTGTTGCTTGGACTGTCAACTAACCTCTGTGACATATATACAAATTCAGGGGTTCCTATTGGAAATATTTTATTACAATTTAAACTCATGTTATTTATACTTTTATTACTACTCTTGTTTAAACTGCACCAGGAATCCTGGGTAATTATTTAGTTACGTAATACTGCTTAATTAATTTTACCAAGTGTAAACTATTAGGAAGAGCTCTACACTGAAAATCTTTTGATATCTTGAGCTATAAGTATATTAAAATTTATTATTAAAGTTTGGCCTCCAAAATGTTCATAGCATTTTTGAGGCTAAAACATAATCATAACACATGTTATCATAGTTTTACCCTTGATGAATGGAATAGAAGCTGGATTGTATGATAGTAATCGTATTTTGCGACAAATACTTACAGCTGTCAATATATTACTGTTACGTGCACAAATAATATTTTGGATGTGTCAGAAAACATACATCTCGCTATAAATATGGTCCGTGGTGGAATACAGGAAAACAACTTGGAATCTCTAACTGCGCCATTCACTTTCTTTTCTGAAGAGTTACAAGAAATGAATTTCCAACTGAAAATTCAAGAGATTGAAGAATCTAGGAGTGAAAATGTACAATACAGATTTTTCGCCGTCTACAGCACTATGTGAAACAACTTCTCATATTTATTGAAGCTTCCCATTCCATGAATTGGATATTACACTTATCATCTGCGAAAGATATGATGCATTATCGTATAAGTATGGGTAGGGTTAAATATTGAAGGATGTGTAAAAAGGATGTGTAAAAAGCTGTAGCTTCTTCGCAAAATGTGCTATTCTATTTCAATCAAGAGATACTGATAAGGAGTTTTTAACCGACCAAAACGAACTAACGGTTATTCCAAGAAGTTTACTTGACGAAGACTGTACTAGCATTAATGGAGGTGATGGGAAATCAAAACTGATATCGGTGATAATGAAAACAGCAGGTAGTAACTACCTGTGAAATATCAATGTTATATAAAGTAGATTGCGTCATTCTAGGATTCGACATTCATAAAGAAAATTCTTGGAAAGCGTCCGCAAGGCACAAAAGACTCCAACAAAAGATTTCACGTGAATTTAAAATTAAGGCAAACACAAAAATTTCCAGATTCACTATTCGAGACATATTGTCACATGATAAAACAAAAAAGCTTTAGTCGAATTCTTGCTTAGCTGTCTTAGAAATCATTTGACTTTAAGATCAACTCAATATATTATCGCTGGTAATAATCACACATTTGACTTAAACATAGGCGATTCACAAAACAAACATGAGGAAACAGGTACATGGTTAATTCATTGCCTAAGTTCTTCGGTACTGGTAAACTTTACGGGATCTGTGTATGCGACTGATACGGATATCTTCACGATATTGTTAAATCATCGAGATGAATTAAGCTGTAAATGTCCTTGCAACGAATGGAGGTATTTTTCAAAATAAGGATGGCTTATATTTCTCTCCATTGACGCTTTTATGGGGCGGCTGGGCTAGTGGCTACAACAGCGCAATACTGACGGACTCTCCGGAGAAATACCGTGTCCTATATATCACCGCAACATATGATAGTTGGGATAAGTTTGCTACGATGGCCTCTGCTACACTCCCAAAGGAGTGTCATTGGAGGATAAAAATCGAAGGAAAACTGGCTCTAAGTTTTGAGACATGAGGTCCCTAAAAGCCACACAAATATGTCAAAACCGGTGAGATGATCAAAGAACAGTAGTGGGAGTTATGTATAATTTTTGAGGCTGAACGACCGTATTGAAGAAATTTTCCTTATAAAATCAACATGGAGAAAGTAGATAGATGCCCTAAGTTAAAACCTACACTGAAAGAAACCTATACTATACCCGAGTCTGGGGCCGACCCTGTCTCCCGTGAAATCCTTGTGAACGAATATACTTGAGTCGTCAACGTTATCAACGGTCTTGACGTAGAAGCTGCTGTGAGAGGTGTCGTTCTGGGTGGCATTGGTACGGACTTCTTAGCGACCGTGATCGTAGCACCAGGCACCAGTAATTCCAATCTTCATGGATATTGCTACCGAGGGTGGTCTCGTGAGTGCTGGCACAAAGCTTGCCTCTAGTCGACTAAGAATAAAAGCTCAAATGCACCACTAGATTCGCGTTCTCACAAAGAAAAAGCTCGATTCAATTTCAGACTTAGTCTGCAAGGAACTTGAAGATGGCGTAATAAGTCAGGAAAAATGGAGATACGGGTATGGATGCAGAAAAAAGCATAAAGCTGGACGAGGCCACCAAAAAAGAATTAATTGAGAGAGGGTGCAAAGAAGCTCGCCATTCCTTCATACGAAAACCTCGCGGCTGGAAGCTTACTTTAGAAATCAATCGCTTCAATTAGCCACCAGCGTATATGAACCCACCACCCAGTGCACCAAGTTGGTAGTGATAGTTTTTATATTTAACCTGGGAAACCAACAAATTGCCGAAACAATATTTCCAGATGAGCCCACGTGGCGTGTCTTAGAGTACTTAGAACGCCCATTTGCGAAATTCGCTTAACCAAACAACCCGACCAATTTGAGCTAGCGTTGCATTACGCAATGAGTTTTGCTCTGAAACTCAGAGATAACATGGAAATAAATTTCTGCCAGAGGTGAGAGACGAACTCGTAACCTTTCGCTCGGAGTCAAACATCCTACCACATCCTACCGCTGTGTCAACTCCGCTTTAATTGGGTTTGCGTTGAATATTAAGTGTTTGTTCCCATGGTTGGGAAAGATGAAAAATACTTTTTTACAGAAAAATACAAATTGCTCAAAACAATAAAAAATTTTAAATTTAAAGAATTCAGTGGAATTTATTTGTTTACATTTTTATAAAAAAATATGAATTCACAAAAAATTTTCAAAACAAAAATACGTCAGCCGAATTTATCTTGTTGAAATACATGCTAATCAAACAAAACAACAATGCATTCTTTATAAAAACTTAAAAAAAAAAAACTTACGTACTAAATAAATAAACAAGTTGCGTTGTAAGATCACTCGATAAAGAGCCTCCTTGGGATTTTTGATCTTTTTGACACAAGTTTAATCATTGATACAGCTAGTCACCAAAGCGCTACCGGCACTACACCACAGGGAGTTAAATTTCACCAAGTTTGAGCTATAACCCAGCGCTAGGGAGTTACACTAACTTAATACATTACCCGACAGGCAAAGTATGATGCGAACCGAGACGAGACGGCTCTGTCCAGTTTCCAGTCCCATAAACTTTTCACCTAACAGCAGAAAGTTCAACTTCCTGCACGATAGCATTTTTATTCAGTTTGTTATTAAACTATTACACTATCAGCTGTGTTAAATGCTTGTGTTGAATAAATATAATATTTAATACCTCTGATCAACTTAAGGATTGAATTACTTATAAAAGCAATTAATGTAATATTTATTACCTTTGGACAACATTAAAGTATTATTAAAAGTAATTGATGCAATATTTAATACTTTTTAACAAACTAAACATTAATGTAATAGTAGAGGAAAATCCCTATGAATTTGTGACCACCAATAGCTGACTAAGGTTTTAGATTAGATTTGGTTGGTAGAACTAATTTAAAGTAAAATTGGAGGAATGACTTGTTTTTTAACATCGAGAAAAAATGTTTAGGGGCAAAATTATGTAAAATTTGACCCTAATTTTTTAACCCCTAAATGTGTTCACATAATATACTAAAGGAAATATTATTTAATTCTGATTGAAAAAAATGTCAAAACAATGGTCTGAAAAGCTACAGAAAATATGGTATCAATGGTTCTTTTCGGGTAGCCATCATTATAGATTTGTTACGAGTGAGTAATGCAGTTGTTTGTATTTGATTCATGCTTTGTGTATTTGAATGTTTACTCACGTTATTCATTTTCTAAAATCTTTTACAAATTGCTTTGCTGTTGAATGTAGGTTTATGAAGAGCAGTGAGATTTTTTTGTCCAGCGTAAGGTAATTTTTATATCATGTCTTAGTTTCAATTTATAAACTATTATTTAAGAACATACAGAAAGGAAGGAATTGCTCTATTATAGTCATTTACTTTGTTTTATTTACCAAATAAAATAACGTTGTTAGAATATCTATCCAGGAAACTATGAACAAAAAAGTGAAAAATACACATAACCTAAATATTATCGGAATAATAATGATAACATGTCAGTGTATAATAAGGATACCAAACGTTATTAATGCCTCAATGATATATTTCTCCTTTACTGATGTATAACCCAGTTATACAACCAAAACGAAAAAATAAAAAACGCAAGTCAAATGTGCCAGCTTCTCTTACTTTTACTTGTATGTTTTGCAAGATGATATGTGAAAGAAAACTAAAGAGACTGCTAAACCTTAGAAAGGTAAAAATTAGATCACAATTTGAGGTTATTTTTATGCTACATAGTGCCTTAGCCAAGGCAGGGTTGGTTCTAATGATTTATTTTCAGTGCTATAAAACCAACAATAAAACGTTTCAACAAAGCCAAATGCACTATCTTTGAAGTTTAAACCAAGTTAGAGCTATTTAAACTTTAAATCATATTTGCCTTACCTGTTTTTGTCATGTACAGTATATAAACAAAAATAAATATAAAACATTATATTATTATAGTAAGAAATATATTAAGAATTATTTCCTAGATAAGCCCCTGCAGGGTACTTCAAAGATTGTTTATCAAAATTACTGTATCAAGAACAAAAGTATTTTGTATTTAAATGACACAAAAGGTATTCTTTTTTATTGGAACAAAAGTATAAAACCAAACTAAATCATTTTAACATCTCGTTTTGATTTGAAATTTGCTTTGGAAGCTTAGACAATATGAATTTAAATCCTACCATTTTCAACAATTAACCCTTTTAAGCGTCACGTATTTTCTTAAATTGATAAGATTTTGCGTAATATTCGCTGCACTGGTTTGATGCGCCGCGATTTAACGGTCAATCGAATGAGCTAGGTCTAAATAAATTATTAACATGTGAAAGCCTTTAAATTGGGGCTTGTTGGCACTAAATCAAAATGACGTATATTTTCGTCGTTGACAATTAACTGATTAAGTTTTTTTATACCGGACTGGATATGCTTGGTAGTGTTTATGACGATGTTAACTTGAACAGCGGCCTACCACCAGTTAATTTATACCATCATAAGTTGTGTGAAGCCACTTTCTCGAACTCACAGAAATTTTTACAGGCACTCATGTGTTGTGTGAAAAAACAAGCACAATTTACAGAATCAACCGATAAAATCGATACGCCATCAATTTTGTCGACTGAAATAAAATGCATATTTGTGTGTGGTGCTTGAAAGCTGAAAATAACAAAAATACTTCTCGTACTGGAAAACTATCCATTACAAAGCAAGAGCCAGCTTGGAACACATTTAAGAACCATAAACTCCACCTAGAAAACCAAAAAATGCGTGAACGTTCAGTGGCTAAAATTTCTGTTATTGATAATACGACAGATGCTTTTGTATCTGAAATTTGATACCATAAGGCATGTTGGAATACATACTGCTGGAAAGGCTACAATTCAAAGCAAGAGAATCTTCTTTCGACATGTAAAAAGAATTTGACTCAGGCAATATAAAATAAAGTTATGTAAAACAAATACTGTTCTCTAAGTTTAATGAAAAAGTTGGGTTTCACAATGGAAATCAAAAAAATCAAAGTAATTTGGTTTTTGATAGGTAGTTTTATAGAAGCTGCCATTTATTCCTGGGGACTATCTGACGGAATGCTCATTACTATGGCCGGAAGACGTGTAAGAGGAAAGTTAAAAGAAGAATATGAATTTGTCTAGCCCCTAACGGTAGACGAACTAGAAGAGGTAGAAAAACCTGACCCACTACTTTAAAATTTACTTATATGGCTGAAAAATCTGGTATTAAACATAAAAGAAGAGTGGTCAGATCCAACATATACAACACTTGCATCTCTTCTCAAGTCGCACATCAGTAGTAAACGAACTAAATTGAAAGCCCAGCTGACTTGCACCTCATACGGCACATCACAAGATCTTGTGAAATTGTTGATTAAATGAAGAAAATTGGTCTTGGAATAACGTATCAAGAATCTCCTTGCAACATGGATAAATCAGCATATTGAAAACCACTCATGTCCTGTTGAACTCGCAAGTAACTATCCTGCCTGGTTCCAATACATCACATGGCACTAATGTCATGTTTATCCATTGAAAACATATAATAGAAAACGAACTGATAAAACAGAAAAGTCGAAAGCTTATTATCACAATGACTTAAAAGTTGTCACAGAAGAATTAAATACAATCATTCCATATAAAACATTAAAAGTTGTTGGTCCTTCCGTATGGAAACAATTCGAATCAAACCCAAGAACTACAAAAATGCATAAAGAACAAATGATACATACTTTTAGTAGAATAGCACAAGATTGCACTAGTCTTGAGGCAGAAGAACAGAAAGTTTGTTCGTTTGGTGGTTTTCAGTCAATTTTAAAAAACCTGTCTTGAAAAACAAGCCATATTGTTTGTTACCTTTCCTAAGCCAGCACATATATCCATTATGCATGAAGCAATGATGAGAAAGAATAAAGTTATGGGCCGGAAGGGTATACCGTTTTTTCAACTGGTTGGTGATCAACCTGTCTATACACTTATTGTACTTATCCGCTACGAAAATAATTATTTGACAAAGTGATACCCATATTAGACAATTTACACACAATGTTCATTCATTAATGCCATTAACAAACGATTTTTCAGATCTGGTTTATCAGAAGTTATTGTCTCTGCCAACATTATTGCTGACAAATCAGTTGATCAAACTATGAAAGAAAAATACTTAAGAAAGATGTTCAAATCCAAGAAGATTTAAAGAATGTAATTGAAATTATAAGAAATCCTGATCAAAACACAAAGAAATATGTTCAGACTGCGGAACAACAACTTCGTGACAGTGATGATTTCGGAAAATTTATGGAACAGGTCTATGCAGTTGTTGAAGTTTATAATTCGCCAATGGCTAATTTAAAGTTAAGCTTTATGGAGATGTTGGAAATCCTTGTAATGAACATCTACTCGTCAAAGAAACAAAATTGAGACCAATTTAAGGAGTCAATTCGTTTAGTGATCCCTTGGAGGCAGATATACGACAATATCCACTACGGAAAAAGGCTAATAGAGTTTAGGGCAGAAATTTCCACTTTTACAGAAGAAACTGCAGCATACATGAATGATGGATTTTTTGCACAAGCAATGACAGAAAAACCCTATACTTACTTACCTTTAGATTTATGGATTGAAATGATTATGAATAAAGGCTCTAAATTGAAGCCAGGCTGGAAAAGCATTTTTTTAAATGAAAGCATGCGCCTAATTTATAAATGAACAGCAAATTTTGTCAATAGAATAAGAGTAATTTTATATAGTACGGCCAATCCTAAGACATCCATGCAAGTCGTCAAGAAAACACAACAAAAAGATTGAAATTAGATGAATCAGCAGTTCAAGTACTTGTAAATGCATACTGGAAATCGACAGCGACCCATTTGACCTAAAAAATTCACTGCTAAGAACATTACAGGCTGGTGAGTTTGCCACAGAAGTTCTTAAGCATGATTTTGAAAGTGCTTAAAAAAATGAAAAACTAATGAAAAGTCGTTTTCGGCACTTATCTATAAAAAATCACTGAAAACTTTCAATAACCCACCAACTCCCAAAGTCGGAAGTGTAGTTATGGAAAACGCAGCAATGTTTCAAGTCGTGACACTTTGTTGTAATAATATGTTCTTACATGATATCATGTTATACCGAGCTAAAGAAAAATGTTTATTTATTTTTAACACAAATGGTAATATGACCAAGGTACAGAAGTCAAAATTATTTGAAGTGTTAAACTATAAACCTATAGAAATCAGTCATCTCAAAGATTGTATTTCGATAAATGATATGGGATTCATGTGGCGATTAGCTTCTCCAACTACAAACAAGGACAGAGGAAAGGGAGATGAATCATTTTTTAATTGGAGATATTATACAACAAAAAAATTCCTGCAAAAAATGTTTTTATCAAATCATTTCATAAGTTTCCAAATAATAGAGATTTTAGCCAGTTTTTTCAAAACAAGGCTAACAAGATAAAGCTACAAGTATTTCTTAATCCTGAATTCCAATGCTTGTTATCCTTGACAACTATTGACTTTATCTATTCATTGCAAGGTGATTGTGAAGACCTGGGAAGTGGTAGAAAATTGCATGAATTTGAATGCAATCACATGGAAGTTGATACAATCATATTTTATATTTGTTCCATGATATGAAGTTTAAATAGAACGGAGACTCTAGTTGTTGATTCCCAAAGCAAAATGAAAGGAAAATCTACACAGCGTTTACTATCAGATGAGGATTACGACAACGCGTAAATTAGCATTGCTACATATATAAAAACTACATGCTTCCAAATGCTCTTCCTTCTCTGAATGACCACAGTTTGACACTTCTTGATGTTAAGTATCTTATACTTATTCATTAAACAGTATAAAAAACAGTAAATTAGTTTTCGTAGAGTGTTGTGCTCATATTTGTGTATTTATATTTTACCACTCGGGGCTTTTACCAAAGTCGATGCAATTATGCGAAAATTCACTTATTTCAAATAAGAAGCGAAATCCTTTTTATATGCGCCATAAAAATAGGTAGGGTTTCAAATTTTTGTTTGTCAAACATTATAAAGAGTATGAAAATAAAATAATTTATGACGGCAATCCTAATTCGTTAGATACGTTGTTGTTCATCAGACACTTAATCAGATACTTAAAAATTTACATCTTTTAAATCAGATTATCTTTAATAAAAAGCAACAAAATATATTGTAATGGATTGTTAGGTTCCTAACCAGATATTATTAATCAGTTTTGCAAGTGAAACTTCTTAATTATATATAGAATTACCGTGGAAGCATTTTTTGTCGGCAACTTTAATTTCATCCTGTCTGTCTGAAACTGCGATATCTTGACTCGCCGCAGCAACATGTTTAATTAGACTTAAAATGTTTAATGGTTTCGGAGTATTATAAGTAAAATTACAGTTTACATTATATATTGTGCATTAAAAATATATTTTATTTGACTTTAATGCATAGCTGAATCGAAAAATTTTTAAGCATAGTTTGGATTTTTAAAATAGCCTACAGATTAACATAACTTTAACTTACAGGTAAATGCTACCCTAAAAAATATACGAAACCAGCTTTACCTGAATCATTTTACCAAATAATTCAACTTGCGGTCTTAAATAATACTGTTGTTAGAGACTCAGTTAATATGAATGATGAAGAATTGTCTGGGAGCAGCGAAAGCGAAGACGATAATAGTGATGAAGATTATAATGAATACTGACGACAAGGATTTTCTTTTTTCAACTCTTGTCAGATTTGGTATTCTAATTATTGTTTATACTTCCTTTACATAATGAAAGCAGTGGATAATATAATGCTTTGTTTTGAGAATATAAATCAGGCATGGATATTTAATGGAAGCCGATTAATAAATTGTTTCAATTTAAATCCAGTTTGAGTGAAAACGCCAACCAAAATCACTCTTGGACCAAAAAGACTCTCGCAATTGATATCTTACCAACTTTAAAGGGGTAAAACAAATTTGTTGCTTTTCAGCTAAAAAATAATAAAGCAATCAATTAGTTTTGAAGTATTTTTTTAAAAATTGCGGAATAATTTATTTAGTTAGGTCTTTTAAATACAAAATAATTGTACTACTAATTAAAATTGAGCTATACAATAGAATATCGTTTTATTAACTTAAACGTAAGTATCTCAAAAGCGATTGATGGAAGTTTTATTTTCTATCAGAAAATTTTCAAACCAATGCTTTATATTTTTCCGAATCAAATTAAAATTATATTTGCATTCATATAGTATATGAGCACATCTAGGCAGTAAAATTTTACACAATTTTTCCCCTGATTGTTTTTTCTCAAACTTAGTTAGCCCCTCCAATTCTACTTTAAAATTGTTGTACCAACCAAATCCGGTTTAAAATCTTAGTCTGTTAAATGTGGTCACACACTCATAAGGGTTTTCCTCTATTATAATAATAAAAACAATTAATGCAATATTTAATACGTATGAACAGCTTAAACTTTAAGTTATAATTATATAAATTAATAAAAATTGATAAAAATAATTAATGTAATACTTAATACCCCTGGGGAACTTAAGCGTTAAATTTATAATAATAATAATTAACGTAATATTTGATATGCATAATTAACTTAAATATCAAAGTAATAATAAACTAAGTAATGTGATATTTATTAGGTATGAGCAACTTAGGCACTAAGGTAATAATAGAAGAAATTAATGTAATATTTTATACATTTGAACAACTTAAAGATTAAAGTAATAGTCAAAGTAAATAATGTAATATTTAATATGCATGAAAAACTTAAGCATTAAGGTAATATTAAAAAATAATTACTTTAATATTTACTTCTTTTTTCTCAATTACACTGGTATTCGTAAAAAAAATATATCCTATCCCGAAATTTGACTTACCACTCATTTTAGTTATAATCATATTAATTGTGGCAGATAAAAGCCATTAGCTGTAACCATGGTCAAAACATTATGAGAATTATACGCCATTAGGACACGTTATCTTCGGTTTATCAGGTTTATCTTTGGTTAATAGACTTACAATTTAGTATTATAAAAAAAAATATTCTGCGAGATCTAAGGGATGAAAGTGACATAACCGTACTCATTTGGGTTTGTCATCATTTTTGCGACTTGGTCAGGAAAATCACTTTTACAACATGGGTAAACAGTAAATTTGTGTTATATTTTGATAGAAGTCTTATGTAGACAAGATTGTGATTTTAAAATAAACTGTCAAACCACTAGTTTTGAAGCTGCTGTCAGCTTTTATTTTAATGTTTTACAGCTTTTAGGGCATCTTTTTTCGAGTACTTAATTGTTTAATTATTTAGAAAAAGTGCATATTATGAAATTTTATTTCTAGTCGTTTCGGAAATGTTGGGGAAAAATAAAATTTGCCTCTATTTTAAATAAATCATTTCGGTTTTTATTGCAATTTTGTTTGATGTAAGAAAATGATGTGATTGAATATCACAGTATACTTAAAGAACTAAAACACAAACTATTTAAGACAAGTTTTCATCCTTTAATGCTGATTCTCCCATTTAATATGTCATGTTAAAGCAAAAGACCAAATCCTATATATAAAAATATCTTATAATGAGCTATCAAATTACAATTAACGTCATTCGTCATAAGAAAGTTCTACGTAAAAATAAGGTCTTACCTCAAAAGTTTGTGTGGATTTATACATCTTTGTGAATAATGTGCTAATGTAGCTTTGCATTTTACCTTAACTTTTCATCTAGCCGAAATATCTCAGGTTTATAAATTTTATTACACGAAATATTTTTTTAAAAGTTTCTTAATAATTTGAAATGTTTTGGCATAGGACTAGGAAAAAAAAATTGGGGATTTGGCCAGATAGCAATCAAGCATTTAAACTGATATTTTGTCTACCATTTCTACTTTATTTTCAAGCAGAACTGCTGTTTTAAAAAATAAGATATAAATTATTTATTGAGATGAAATTCAGATAAAGCAATTATGAGACGTAATAAATAGTTCCCTGTTAAAAAATGGTTTATAGATACAGAAACTTCTTGTGACGAAAAAACCCTCATACCAAGTCTTTGTCTTTACTATACCTCCAAGAGCATGTCAAAGTTAAATTATTCCAAGATTTTTAGCACAATAAATTGCTAAAACAGAAAAAAGTATTGTAAAAACTAACAATTAATAATTTAAACTGGTTTGTGGGTGGTTCAAGACGAAAAAAAAACTCGAATTTTATATATATTTTTTTATTTAATGTTTTTCATATGTAAAACAATGGCTTTGACTAAGAAAAGTTACAAATAATGGTTTAATTGTTTATTTGAGTTTTCCTTACTAATATTTTAGAGATTTAAATCTATTTTTTCAATCAAAAAATTCAAAATTTTATAATCGTAAAAAAAAAGAATTTCTTTTATTACATCTGTAATTATAAATCGGCGTAATATTACAAATTTCAGTAGAAATTAATGACTTATTTTGGGCTCTGAGTCACATGTTTTTTTGTTTTTTCAAACTTCTTCTAAAATGTCATACTTTATTCAAAAATGATGCATTAAACAGATATTGTTGAAAGAAGTGTTTTAGACATACCAATAAAGTAAATCTGTAAATGACCAATTGAAGAAGCGCATACTAACACATAACCTAACTCCTAGAGAGCATATTTAATGAGCCAATTCCTGGTAGTAAAATTGATATACGTAGATTTTCTAGATAATTCCTAAATTTTGGTCATCGAAGTACCTACGTAGCTACATGATTTTAATGTTTACATCAAAAAAACTTTACTTAAAAAAATTGTTAATCAAGGTCTATTTCATTGCACGTTTTACCGGTAGAATTTCTGCAAGTTTCTGCAAAAGTTAGTTCTTAAAATTTAAATAGAAAAAAAATCAAATATTTCACATTTCCCTTATTACTGAAATAAATTTTTAAACCAAAAACTAAATAAATCCAAATTTAACAAATGAAGTGCTCAAATTTTCCCTTTGTCTTTTAGTTTTAGTTTCTGATTTGAAAATACAATTATCTTATTTGGAAACCAATTTTAAAGTTTATAATTTAAATTATAAGGAATTTTTCTTTTCGTCCAGGTTGCTCATCCTGTAAAGTCTTGCGAGACTTTACAGAGTCCGATAATCAACAACAGAGCTATTTGATCCAACATTAAAAAAAAGTAAGGAAAAAAAATAGCCACATAAAATAAATTAGCATAATTAAATGATGTGGATTTTAACGACGCTTCAAAAATAAAAACAACAGATTTAGGAAATATATTAGATTATATTTTAAAGTTATACTTATAAAAACCATAACAACTTAAACTCTGGTATCATGTCATTACTTAACTGTCATCATATACTCATATATAATACCGTGGTAAAATTATTCTACATAACGTAAAAAAAAATCCGGAACATATATTCCATTCTTAGGTTTTATATTTTCTACAAGAGAAAGACCTTCATTCTCTAAATAACAGCTCCAAACATTTATTGCATTTACCGAATCGCCTTTTTCCAATGTTCATTAAACGTCTTTTATTCCGTTTTAATACTTTTATATTATTTGTGAAAATCTTCCTACAGCGCAATCGAATCCAAAATATTTATATTTTTGTCTCTTGGTTAAGCGGTGTAAAATACAACAGAAAAAAAATCAGAACTATAAAGCAACTAACAATTTTAGTGTAATACAAGGAATTTTAGTCACTTAAGCAATAATTACATAAGTAAAACATCAAAGATGGAAGGTCTTCTAAGCTGGAGGTCCTCGCAGTGCAATAGAACTGCTGGTGGAAAGCAGAGTTCCTGGGGGAATACTGGTAAAGGATTCTGATAAAGTGAGCTCATACTCACAGTAGGAGATGGTATAGGTGATTCAGAGAAGCTAATGCGTCCTGGCGTTGTGTCAAGATGATTAAAGTCTAAGGAAAAGGAACTCCTTGCTGTTGATAATCTGGAAGCCCGATAATCAACATCTAATGCTATTAAATCATCAGAGCATGGAAAGTTAACATATAATAAGTTATTTTTTGTTGTTATAGGATCAAATAAAGCATATGTTTTTGTAATGTAATCAAAAGATAATCTTTTTGCGATATTATTATTTATTTTCTTGGTATCTTCTTGTTTAGCTTCTGGTTGACGAGGCATATCTGGGTGGTCCATTTTGAAATCTTTATAAATATTATTTTGCTTCGATTGATCTACAGCTGAAGAGGGCGCTGGCAAGTTACTTTCAGTAGAGCTAATTTCAATGGTTGGACAATTAATCACAACTTTCTTCTGAGAATTTTTGCCCATATTTTGTGATTTTGATTTGGAATTGTTACCGTTAGACAACAACTTTTTGGATGTATTTTTATTTGTTAGCATGTTATAGGAAAATGAATTTGAATTAATTTTTGCTTTTTGCAAAATTAGACAAGTGTTCAAATGTTCAAGGGCTGATGATCTGGATTTATGTTGTATCGAAGTGATAGTGAGCTCTCTTTGATTTACAATTTTCAAACAATTTATTAAATCAAACATGAAGTTTTCTGTGTCAACACTAACTGCATTTCTTATTAGCTCATCAATTTTCTCATATCTTTTTCTTGATAAAAATGCAAAGTATCCCAAAATTATTTCTTTAGAAAAGTTTTTGAATTTTAAGAAAACCAATTTTATCTTCGCTCCTATTAAAATGTTTATTAAACGACGAAATCGTTGTCTTTTCACCTGTTCTTCTGTGATTGGCAATATAACGATGAAACTGGAAGGTGATCTTGCTATATGCCGGTAAAGGTTCTCCTCATTAGTGAACGAAATTTTAAAAAACACTGATATGCTCTTGAAAATTGGTTTCAATCTTCGTGATATTTCACTTTCTTCGTAAGAAACAATGATAAGAGTACATAGGGCACTGAAAAGCTGCACCATCTTTCAGCGTATGCTTTCCCTAATTAAAAAAAAATATATAAATATCTTAAAGCAAAAGGCCGCAAAAATCTCACAGAATGTTTGATTTAAAGATAAGATTTATTAGAGATTTGATTTATTAGATAAGCCCAATAAAATGATTGGGTCAAACTTATCTTTGAGTTACAGCAGTATAAATTAAGAAACACTGTGCTAAAGTACAAAAATTTTTGGGGCCAACAATATAAATTTTAAAACATCACGATTGAAAAATAACCCACAAACGTAGCATAATTTATCATATATATA